>JBANCZ010002264.1:0-16534 GCA_037040025.1 Sphaerogastrella javana | reverse complement strand
AGTGGCAACAAATAAAAACAGTTTAATTTCTATTTGTGTAAACGTTCATTAACTCAACGTACAAATATTTTGATCTAGCAAATCAAGATATTTTACTATATATATATATATATATATAAGCACAATTCGAAGTATTTATATATTTTAGTATGTATCTTCAATAATAACAAAAAATTGGCTCAAATTTCGTTCTATATTTTAAAAATTTTCCCAACCTTGTTATTTTCAATATTTATTTTGTATAATGCATTCATTATTATTTAAAATATTGTCAGCGCTCATACCAATTTATATAATAAATCATATGTTTTTTTTTTTAATTTAAGTATTAATTTCCGCTAAGTAACCAGTAGCCTGTTTATACTAACCAATACCGAACTGATAACAATAACAACCAAAAGCATTGCCAACACTGACAACACCAAATACCAGTAAATACCCCACATGAATCAACTAATTTGCTGTACAAAGATGCATTCTTGCTTCGGTTTTATATATTGATTTTGTTTTTGATTAAAGTTCTAACGATTTGCTCCATTAAGATCCATTTGTAATTCTAAAAAAAAAAACAATATTTTAGAAAAATAGATACATGAAATCTTAGCAAAAAAAAAAACACTATTTAACAAATGCGAATATTATCAGAATTTTCTAGAACGAATTTTGCAATTTTCCAGCGTGTCACAGGATCACCAAATAAATATATTAATTTGATCATTTTAATATTAATATATTATATATATATATTAATACAAATTTTTTCAAGAATTTCTATTATGCCAAGAATTTGTTTATATACGAGGATGATCCGAAAAGTACCTGATCTGACAAATAAAACCATCGAAAATTTAAAAAATTATTCATTTTTTCACCTCTTACGTTTCCCGCTTTGATCTATCTTCTATTGAGAGTTTTGAAATGAAAGTATTTTTAATTTTCGAAAACTCACTGATAGTGTTCCATTTAGTTACTATTTATCATAGCGTATTCATATTAAAAATTATGGTTTTTAAATATGGCACACTAATATTTTTTTAAAAAATACCCCTAGTTGTAAATCAGATCAGAAACTTTAGTGACTATCCACATGAATTTGGCGAAAAGAATTCACTATTACAAATATACAACATTGTTGTAACTAAAGAAAATACAGAAGCAAATATTTATTGGTTGTTTGAAGTTATTTACGAACTAGAAAATCGCGAATTGAGTCTAGAGAAATTGTTTCGTGTTACATAGTGTATACAAATATGTGTATACATAATTATATATATTTACTCTAATTTATAAATGTGTTCAATTCAGCGTAATTGAAATAATTCCGTAAGTCATTAAAATGCAACGGGGATGATTAACTTTTGTATTTATGTGCTTTCAGCTACTCTGCATGAGCTGGAGCCATTGGTTAGCGACGTGGATGATAGAAAATCACACGAGAAGTATGACTACAATTTTTATTGAAATACCCTTTTGAATTTCTTTCTTTCAATGTCTCATATAATCATAAGCTAGCAAGCATATTCATGTACTCGTACTGTGATGTCAAGCCCTGTTAAAAAAAAAATGCTAACCACTTAGTATCATATCAAATCAGATTCATCCGTTATCCATATTCATAGTAAAAATCCACCTGCAAAATGTGTCGCACCAACGTCATATACAATGTATTTTTTCCATTCCAATAATGAATAATCTAACAATTGTGTGTTTCCATACAGACAAGTGAATTTTGTGGAACGCAAAGTTACTACACGTCCGTTTTCGCAAGCACTCGATCAAGAGCGCCTCAATCATTTCATTACGAAAAAGGAAAACTTTGGATTTGCTGATGGCGTTGACGCTGCTATGGATGACAACCGACAGCAGCAGGCGGCAGCTCAGGGCCAGGTGGTGGTTAATGGTTCTGCACCACCTCAGTCGAAACCAAATTTGGATTTGTGGTTCAAGGAAATGGTCGAGCTACGCAAAAAGGCTGGTGAATATAAAGTAAGTTATTTAATTGTTAAATATTTTATCTTTTAAATGTTTTATTTATTTAATTTGTTTAATTTGTAGTGTCGAGGTTGGGGAATAGAAATCGATCCTGAAATGTATAAGAAGCAAAAAGATCTTTGGGATCAGGTTTCAAAGCGCAGCTCACTTTCAGCTCTTTCATTGGCATCCACTGTGCACAGGTAAATTGTTAGTTTGATTGCCAAACTCAATATGTGTATAACATACGCTGTATTTAGACCCATTACCAAGGAGGAGAAGGAGCAGGAGAATAACAAAAAATCTGCACCATTACTAAAAACTCCACAACCTCAAAAGCCACGAGGTCCTGGGCAAGCCTTTTTGATTGATAACAAGGATGAGATATCAGCACTGCCAGCACGATTCAGCAATATACGTCATCATCTAGAGCGGACTACAGGTTCGGGTAAGCTGTCTGACATGATCCAACTTATTATATTATCATTGTATACCTATAATACATTTGAACAGATGTTGAGGAGGGCGCCCTTCTGCCGTCACCAACGCGCGAGAAACTAATGCCAGCTATAACCAAACGCGAATCAGAATCTCAACGTGGTAGCCCCAAGAAAGTCGCTCTATCGCGCCATGGCTCACCGCAAAAGGGCAGTCCTCAGAAAGGCAGCCCCAAAAAGGTTCTCAAATGTGAGTAGTGTTCCAATTTTTATTTGAATAACTATGACTGTAGCAAACGCTATACAATTACATGATATTACACGTTTATAGACTTTCTAAGCAGTCTTGTGAATCACTCAAGATACTTGTACACAAAGCACTTTCTATTACTCTAGTGACCTAATTACGATTCAGGTCACATAGTTACACACACCAGATAAAACAATAAGTATTCTCTATTATAATTTAGTACAATTGTTGATTTGTTAGTATCGAATTTATTTTGCCAAATTATTTCAATTGCTTTACCGTTTATGACATTTTACGCAATTTTCACGTTTAATCCACTTCTGAAACACAAAATCAAATCGTTTGCTTAAAATGCAGCTTGCGTTTACTTTGCTAAGTTTAGAATGCGTTTTATTTAGTTTTGGAGAAAGGGTATATGCTTATTATATTATAAAATTATCTGTACATATTGTAAAGGATATATGTATGACAAAGATTTATTCTTATACCCATCATAATCGCTGAAGAATATTTTTCATAATTTTTCCTCTTAACTTCGATAATGATGTATATTCAACCAAGTATGGGTATTAATTTATAGGGAAACTTCAGTTTAACAAAATAGACTTGAAGACCCTGTTTTGAATATGAATTTTAAATTTACTGTATAATAGATTGAATATGTGTAAATAATATATGTACATATATTAAATGCTCCATATCAACAAAGAGTTATGCTGCATACTTTATACTTGGTCTAGGTATAGTGGTGAAACAGTCTTTTGGAATTTTTCATTTGTAGTGTTTATTGTATGGTAACTAATTGTTTATAACACAACTCATAGATCATAATTGCTACGAATATTTACATACCTGTTGCGAATAAGCATACTACCACAAATGTCATTCTATCAAATCATGAACATTTACCACCAAAATATATATCGAACAAATTAGAAAAGAAAGACGTATCAAATCACATTTCTTCATTCATATGTTTGCGTGTTCAGCACGCTCACAATCCGTGGGTCCCGGCGTCGTTGAGAATGAGTCGCCTAAACGCCAGATACGTTCAGCGATTCAAACACATACGAACCGTAAAAAGGTAACGACCTCGTCCACTGCGACATCGGCTGGAACTGAGCGTAAACCGCGCCCATGTAAGTAGTTACAAAAAATTAACGCAAAACACACCGCCTTAATTTAAAAAAAAGGAAAGAAAAAATCAAACGTACGATTTTGTAATATTATTCCTTGAACTTCATTTTCATAAGTTAAATTTGATCTTTAATTTATGCCTACAAATGAAATATTTGAATTACTTTTAAGTTCAGTTTTAGTTCACTATTGGCAATGCATTCGTTTCATTTGCACAGTAAACTATAATTTACTCCTTATATTTTATAAAATATTACATAACACGCACATTCCGTTTGTAAACAATTTTCAAGTGGAAAATTACCCAAGTGTCATAACAAATAAAAACTCAAATAAATCTCGTCTAACTATAAAAAAAATTAATATGGTTGTAAGTTTAGTCTGTTGTTATGCGGTTTATTGATTTTGTATATTTAAATATAGAATTCCTTTTATCGATTTTGTTCAGTACTTTATTATTTAAATAAATATACTAAATAAATATAAAATAATTTAGCATGATAAAAATCGAATTTAAACTACGATCAACTAACAAAATTTTATAGATTTAACTCTAATACTAAAAATATAATTGTAATTACATAACATATATAATAATAATACTGTTTAGTGTTTTTAATTTCAACTTAGCATATATATCCAATAACCCGATAAGTTTATTGTGAGTGTGTGCTTCATGTTCTGTGACTCTAACTCTTCTCTGATATTTTGATAATCTGGGTATCTATATCTGTAGCGATAACCATGTGCTATTGCTGTTGGCTTCAATGTCTGTGGAGTTAACATGATTTTATAATACGTTACCTATTCTATAACCAACATCTAACAGTAACTCTGATATATTTTACTTTACTGGTTAATGAGACCTTGATAATTATGAATTAATTTATTACTAAATTTTATATAACCTGAATAAGAAGTCTCATTCGCATTTTAACATTTCTTATAATATAGTAATTTTTTCTATTTCTTTTGTAGAATAATTGTAAGAAAAAAAGATCAGGAAAGAATCTGAACTTGTTAAAAATGTTTACTGAAAGATCTCAGTGAAGGGACATTTTTATACAACCATTATTTTTTGCATTTGTTTACTTTTAATCCTAAATGAAAACACCCCTGAATATATGGCACAGTCAATTAATAAGAGTGTATTACAATTTGAGATTGAATTAAAGTATCGTAAATATTTTTTTACTCTTAGAATGAATTTATGACTAATTTGCTTTCGCCAAAAATAGTTTTATACTTATGATTTTATTTTAACACTTATTATGCAATAAGTGCTACTTTTGCCAAGCGTTTTAAAGCTGTTTTTTTTTATCATTCATAAGGAATAAAGATATCATATATACTATTTGGAAAGTTCTAAAGAAAAAGTATTTGGCGTTTGCCGAGAAGTCACCGGGGCAAAAAAAAGAGGCAAAATATGTCAACTATCTGCCAAGCCTTCGTCCTTTTTTTGTATTTTTAACAAGATTGAAAGATACTGCCGAAAAGACTTGATGTTGTCCCTGTTACTTTTTAAAATAAGGTGTATGAGCTGCTTCGAATGCCCATTTGTTTCCCAAAAGTATTTTGCGACTGGATTCACGTTGTCTTGCACAAAGAAGCATCTGAAACTATCCAAATAGGTTTTATCTCTTTGCACCCGTTTACTAGAGACCCTAACGACCCAAAGATGCCGAAAACATTTCCCCGAGCATCATTGCATAATGACAAGTGCAAACCTATAGGAAAGTATGACCACCACAGTACAAAGGTCTCTTAAATGCGGGTCTAATATCAACTACGAAATACTCCGAAAGTAGGCCCATAAAATATACGATTTATCTCAGAAAAATTAAACTATATGTGCCTATCTATCATGTGCCGTTCTTACAGGATTTTGGGCGTAACACACATTTCGAAATAATATAATTTTGTATATATAAATTAAAGAATTAGAATATATAAATCCTAAGATTTTTGCTAATATCTATTTGTCAATAATATGTAGAATTTCATTTTATATAACATTTTTAACAAAGAATACAAATGAAGACATGAATCTTCAGTAATTAAAGTGAGGTTCAGTGGTGTCCTTGCAGAAATGATTAGAAAACTTAACGAGGTGAAAATACTTTGATATCTTACTTCTAGTAGAAACAATAAAGCTACTCAAAAAACCCCGTTTTACAGAATGTTCTACCTTATAATTGTTAACAAATCGCTTCGTCGCAGTATCAATTCGAATTTTAAATCATTGATTTATGAATGGAATGATGTTTAAGAAGTTAGTGACGAGGGGAACTTATTTTCTGTGAATATGTTTTTTAAGATTTTATACACACTTTCCGAAAAAGTTCCTTTGTAAATACACCTCTAATTCCAAGTCAGGTGTGGGATTTTTAGGCATATATTGTGATATTGGATTAAGTGATTAATATAGAACTAACCATAGACTTAAAACTAACAAAAATATGTGTTAATTGGTAGTTGTTGCCAAGTAGACTAACCCATTTTAAAACATCATACACAATGATCGAGAAACTATTAATGCAACGACAAACTTGAATTATACCTTTTCATTGTAGTGTTTTTTTTTTAAATTATGATTTTTTTTTATTTCGATTATAAAATGAGAACTAAATTTAAAAATCTGAAAATTTAAGTAAGATATATTTTTTTGTGTTTGTATATGCCTTTTGTATTGCTTTTGTTTTACGTATATACAAAAAATACAACGATTTAACCTCAACACGACGAAAAATGATCATACAACAAATCGAAACCAAAAACTGCTTACGTTTTTATAGCCACCCTATCCACAACATTCCAATCCCGAATTAAAAGTAGTTCCCTACCACCGCCTATCGGTAAAGTAGATGCATCAACCGCAAGCGCAACCGCAACCGCAACCGCAACAGCAGCAGCATCAGCAGAAGCAGCAAAAACTACTCGTACAGCATCAACAGCCGCAGCATCAGCAACAGCCGCAATAGTATCTAAAGTTAATCATGCTAATGAATCACAATTATTGCCATGCAAGAGCTACAACAAAAGCATACGCAACAAAACAGCTAAACCATCATCCGCATCATCTGTAGCATCTTTAGCATCATTACCATCAACAACATCTGCGCAACACCAGCAACAACATCAGCCAAAGAAGCAACGAGAGCAGCAGTCCATGTGTAAGAAAGATAAAGATAGATCGAATATTAGTTGCATTGGTGGTGGTGGTAGTAAAGTGAATGCTGTTAGCGTTATTGATGCAAATAATGTCAAGCATCAGCAAAATAAACAGAAACAAAATTCCCTGCAACAACAACAGCAACATCAACAACATCAACAACATCAACAACATCAACAACAACAACAACAACATTTGCCACAAGTACAGCCTGCTGCAACATTAACAGCTACATCCAAAGATACTGCAACAAAATCGATTGTTTCGTCTGCCCCAGCAACAGCGACACCGACAGCAACAGTAATACCAACAACAGAGACACCTACAGAACCAACAACAACTGCAACAGCAGCAATAACAGCAACTGCGGTCCCCATCCGACCTGCTACCATCAACATCAAACGCCTTACGGTACCAGGTCAGGATAGAAAATTGGCTGAAAGTGAGTAAAGTTTTGTCCGACAACCCACAAAACAAAATAACAAATTATCTTCAAAAATTAACAATCACAATAACAGTAATAACTAATAATTAACTAAATCGTATACTACAACAAAAAATTAAATAAATTATGGAAATGCTGTAAAATGAAATATAATGCGCGAAATGTCTGCGTTGCAAAATCAAACGCAAATATAGAAAGCGTAAAAAATAAAGCGAATTTTGATTACTAAATAAGCATTTATCACCTTGTCGAAAATGTATGTTCTCCAAATTTCGAAAACAACAAATTGAATTATGATTTTTGAATTTGGAATTGGTATATTGGTATCTAGTAACTTTTTGGGGCGTCATCATTTTCAGTTGTTGTGCTCCAAACTGGGTGGAATAATGTTTGTATCTGTTTCTGTATCTGTATCCGTAAAAGTATCTTTATCTGCATATTTAACTGTGACTGTATATGTTTGTGTGCGTGTGCAATCGTTTGTATTCGAGTTAAAATTCTTTTTTGATTGGCCTATAAGTACATAGTACATAGAATTTGTTAAATTAGATCTAAATTGTGTGCTCGCTGTGACTCGTTATTCCACAGGTTTGAGCTAATAAAACCTTATAAAAATTAAAAAATCGAAATAATAAAATATAAATAAAAGTAATAAGAACCAGTTGGTATACGTTTTTGTTGCAATAGTATGTACTTAAATCTAAATGTTAGTTGTTTTTGTAATAAATGTTTGTATATGTTGTATATATTTCAGCTGTGCGCTAAAGTAACGTCTCTCCCTGCTTACCCAACTATATAGGATAAACACTATGGTCCATCATCTATATTTATCAAATAGCATACTATATATATCTTTTGTAGCTGTTTCTGTTACTGCTTCTGTTGTCTATATCATATAAAATGGCTAAAGAATTGTAGTTTTTATTTCAAAAATTTACTATATGGTACATAATATTTATTATATTTTCATAGAAACAAGAGTTACAACTGGAATAGTACATGTTTATAATTGCAATCAAGAAGTGCAAAGTTCCGGAATTTTGCACTCGTTTTACCTTCAAATTGTTTTATTGAAGCTATTATATTCTTTGAGATTTCATGTCCTATGCAGCAAACTAATTTCAAATTTTTAGTGACTTAAAGATTTAGTTTGACACTTTAATAAGACGTTTAGTGGCAATCTTATGGAAGCCACACAGAGAATAAAATATACTTGCTAGCAATCATTTCACTTTCGAATTTTTGAAGTTTATCGAAAATATAGAAGATAATGCAATTGCCAGTTTATCATTATGATATTATCATAATGGTATTATCTTCTCTGGCTATCTGCATGTCATCTAAAGCACATAATGATAAGAATTGCTTATGCCAATCTGCACTAGAAGAGTATACTATATATCATACAATATATGTTATACTTAAGCTATTAAAAATGACTGCATTGTGTAATTTTTTTCGCTTTTCTGTGTTGTGTTTTTTTGGCGAATGTTGCATGTGCGAATTACTTGTTACTTTATAAACAAGAAAACATATGAACAGAAATTGATAAAAAAAAAGGAAAATTCGAATTAAATAAAAGTGAATATTTTTTGTTCGTAATTCAGAGGTTTATTAAATTTTTACTAACACATTTTGTTGCCTTTTAAACCTTTGGTTGATGAAAGCTTTTTTTAACTAAGTTCTACTTTAAGTTGAAGTTAAACTAAGTTCGAATTTTAAATTAAAGAACACAATATGTTTAAATTTTTAATTTAACAAATACTAACCATTCATAAACTCACTGAAAGTGAGTTTTGCTTTAACGGACTTAATCTTATTTCTGTATAAAACTAAAAAAAATAAAAGCGACAGCTGCAGCAACATATAAAATATATTTGATACGTCTTAAACTAATACGAGTTGAACCACACATAAAATGAATGCAATAATGGTATACATTGTTTGTACATGTATATTTTGTAACAGACGAACCAGAGGATGGACGTGAGACAGCAATTTCCATTTCTAGCTGCAGTCCACAGTTAGCGCCCGAGGTGCCCGATGAGCCATTGGTTAAATCGCCCCCAGAGCCCACACGGGTTAAGTCGCCAGAGCAGATTATAATGCGCTCTCCCGATCCAGTCAACTGGACGGTGCCCTTGGACACTGGGAAGACATTCACAGTTACCCAAAATGTCAAAGAGGGTAATGCAATGCAATTTGAAATAACTACCTTTCTTACGTTTTCTATTATTTGTTTGCAGGTGAAAACTTTAGCCGCCCTCAGAGCGAGATAAAGGCATCAACGCCGGTGGAAAAGCCGCCTCCACCGCCACAATCAGCACCGCCACAACTAACTGAACAGGCTAAAATGGATGGTAAGCCATTAAGCACGCTTCAATAAACGCCACTTCCAGAAAACTAAATCCAGAATTAAATGAAAGTTACACAAAAACAAAAACAAAAAACGAAACAAAACAAAACAAAAAAGAATCGCTTTTACAAGTATTTCTATTAACTCGTATTTAATATATGTATCTGTATATGTATGTATCGCTATTCACAACTAACAAATCAACCAACAAAATCAACCAAAACAACAAGCTACATAATATATCAACTAAATCAAATCAGTTCAAGCATTATTTGCAAAACCATTCTAAAATCGTATCATATATAAACACAATCGAAGGCTATTGCACAACACTAGCCAAATTGTCAAGTCCTACTATAAATGCAACTACTTTTTCATATCTATAAATTATTCAATAGTTAATAATTAATAAAAAATTCCCCTCAAAATTGTTAAGCAAAGCTCAAGTTTCGCATCAACTGCCAACATTTTCTTCACTTAGCGTACTACAAGTAGTTTCTTTTATGTAACATAACCAACAACACTATTTCCAAAACTGTTTCCCCCCGTCACTGCCATCCACTCTGATCCACACGAACACAACAACAAAAACCACAATTACTTCTACTACAACTGTAACTGCAACAACAACAACAACAACAACAACATCGACATCGGCAACAGCATGGAAGTCCAGCAGCCCCATAACGACCGGTGCTACTGCTTCTTCTTCTTTCGGGTACGGCAAAACTTCGACACCCGGTAAATCCGAGATGGCTATGTCATCATCCGCATCGACAGCAGCCACAACAGCATCTTCTGCACGATCCGCAGCTGTTGATGTACTGGAGAGGGCTCGTGACCGGTTCGATCGTTTTTGGGGAGGCACCGGCACCACCAACAATGGTAGCGAAGTGAAGGAGGAGAATGTCTAAGCTAACAAGAAGAATTACTCAATATTCAAGTGCAAAATAATTATGAAATTAAAAAGCAAATCAATGCAATTAAAATGATCAATATTTAATGCCACAATAAGCATCGATAACTTTATAAATGCATGAATACCATATACTAGTATGCCTCAAAAAATATTGAGCTTTCTCTTTACGCTTAAATTTTATCAAGCGCATCTGGTGGCAGTTCTTAAAATACCATATTTTACGAGAAAACGTCCGTATGAAACCATAAAGAATTTAAATGACAAACATGTTTTTATTTCCAAACGCGCACCTGCATCTATTACTACATACACTGTTAAAAGAATCCAAGATATTCACTGCCTCTAACTCTACCTATTCAAAATACATACTAGCTTTTGTTCTCATAAGCCAGAATTTTCTGTACCTTGTTCGCCATATACATATATGAATACATCAATGAAAAACAAAACAAAAACAAAAATGAATTTAACATTTAAATCATTTAAAGGACACCATCACCGCAGAGACCCGTCCAAAAACAAAACCAGAAAAAAAATTTAAAAAAAAAAATTAAATAACTTAAAATGGAAACGGAGTTTTAAGTAAATAAAAGCTAACATTTTGTGATTTTCATTGAAATGTGTGAACGAACATGGTATGAATTCAAGTATGTAACATGCATACCATTCGTATGGATGTATTCATGAATGTATGTATATTGAGTATATAGGGTAATGCAGATTACAGATTTATGCCTATCGAGCGGGCTGAAACAAAGCATATTTAAATTTCAAATTAAGTTTTGTACACAAACAATATTCAAGTTAACACTAAGATGGCAAATTATATAACAAATTATATATTTTAAATAAATTCTGGCAATTTGACACACACACAATACTGATTAAACATAGAAAAGGTGTAGAATTTTTCATAAGAAACAACATATACATATATCTGTTACAAATATGTAATTTGCATCAGAAACAGCTTTAAGCAGCTGTTTAACACACGTATAATATATACATATATGCATAGGTATGTATATGGTATATGATAAACTGCAAAGCTGAAACAAAGTTAAGAACATCAATATAATCACACAAAAATTTTTTTTCAATCAAAAAAGTTGCTTAAAGTGTAAAGGGCGCGATTAAATAGATATATTGGTTTGACCGAAAAGAAACCGGTGATTTTTTCAAAAATAGTAAAAACATTTTTTGAGTTTTAGAATGAACTTTAATCAATAATATATTTTCCATTTTGTTGGATGACCTTTCGTCACCTTCCCTTTAATTTCATTATTCTACGCTCATAGAAATTCTGGCCTTAAGCTGCAAAAAACAGAAGCAAGTGGGATTTTATGTACTCGTCCTTATCAAAAGTTTTACCATTCAAAGAATTTTGCAAAGACCGAAACAAATGGTAGTCTGAGGGTTCAAGGTCAGGGCTATATAGTGGATGCATCAAAAGTTCCCAGCCAAGTTGACTCAGTTTTTGGCGATTGACCAAAGATATGTGCAGTCTAGCGTTGTCCTGGTGGAATGACACCTTTACGATTGACCAATTCTGGTCGCTTCTCCTTGATAGCTGTATTCAATTTGTCCAGTTGCTTACAGTAGGCATCCGAATTAATCGTTTGGTTCCTTTTAAGCAGCTCCAAATATACCACACCCTTCCAATCCCAGCAAACTGACAGCATAATCTTCGTTTGGTGAATTTCAGCCTTTGGAGTGGTTTGTTGCGCTTTATCATGCTTGTACCATGCTCGTTTTCGATTGACGTTATTGTAATCATATCATATCACAAACGTTTAAGCGATTTGTTAAATGAATTTCTTTCAATTCATGTGGTACCCAAATATCAAGTTGTTTTTTACCATTTCAAGACGTCGTATATGATCATGTATGCTTGATTGTGGTATATTTAACTTCTCTCCAATCTCACGCTCAGTTACATGACGATCCGATTCGATTAAAGCCTTGATAATGTCATCATCAACTGCACTTGGCCGACCTGAACGTGGCTTGTCTTTGAGTGAAAAATCTCCCAAACGGATGTTGATAAACCAACTTTGACACTGTGTTTCTTTCAAGGCTTTGTCACCATACACATCACGTTACTTTTTAGCAACCTGAGCTGTATTTTTTCCTTTACGGAAATAATAAAGTAAAATATGACGAAAATTCAGCTTTTTTTGTCTCCATATTAAAATTGCCGCAAAACAAACAAATATGAATAAAATTACGCGACCTTTTTTTTTAAATCAAGGTAAAAGTGCCAGATGGTATTTGACATAAGCTAAAATGCAATAACAGAGTCATAAGCCGTTCAAAAAATTGTCAACGCCGTTTGTATGCAAAATCACCGGTTTCTTTTCGGTCAACCCAATATAGTATATATTTCTGAGTACAAAAACAAACGAATTATTAATTTGTATTAATTTTACAAAACGTACGATTTAAGGTAAATATGATACGGATATTTATTTCAATCACAAATGAAATAGAATGTAATGCCTATTACGATATATACTATTATTAAAGTTTGCAAAAGCGAAGTTCAAGTTTTTAGTTATCAATAAGTTCGTGATTAGCTTCACTTTTGAGCTTACTTGTTGCCTATATATATATATATATATAACTAAATATGCAGACGATTTTTTATTTTATTAAAATTTCATACACTTTATTATAGTCGTTTTTTGTTCACGACTCCACTTCTGCAACTTCTCGCGAGCAGAATAGAAATAATAGATACTAGTCGCTGTCATCCTAACGACACCTACATAGCTTTGCGAAAATATGTAAAGGAATGTGCCGCTATGCGTGCACATGTTTAACGGATAATAGACAGACTAAGTATGTTATTAAGCGAACAGTGATCCCGGACCTAAAGTTGTTGACCTGACTTAGGTTGCTGAAGTGGAGTCGTGGTACATAATTCTTACGGTTATTACTGCTTATGTGTATGTTGGCTATGTAAGAATATGCCACTATGTATATATACATATGTATATGTATGTATATGGTATATATATAATATATTAAATTGAAAACTAAAAATGATGTATGCGAAATGCACATGAAAGATTTATTATATTTAGCGTTAGAGAATGTATTTTTTTATATATTTTCACTCATCAGCTGCACCTTACCTAAAAGTTGTCGTTTTGTTGAGTTGAACTTATTACGAAACCGTAAAAAAAAATTGAAAATAAAAAAGGATAAAAATCTAGTTAAATTCCTGTTGATTTACGCAGAATAACATTGTCTAATCTGCACAATCTATAAGATATTATACTGCGTATGCAAATGGATCTGTTACCAGTGAACTCAAGATACAGAATCGCACTAGAACTAGTAAACACTAGAAATGAAGGTGGCATATGAAACTGAGTTGTTTCATTACGTAAATTTAGTGTATCAATTATACCATTAATTTGAAATTGTAAGTCTCTTATTTCAAATCAGAATTTGAATTTCCATAAGTCTTTTCGTGTCTATCTACTTTATAGATTTTTTTTTAAATTGTCATAATTATTACCATATTTGGCATTTAAACTTACCCTGCGAGATAATAGGTGCCTCTTTTTTAATGTTAGGGAAACTCTGCACAGTGTCGGTCTAGTGAAAACCATAATTCTGCTTTGAATGTGTCCCTTTCCTCGATGTATTGACATTAAAAACTTCAAAGTACTCCTTTATTCCATTAGGTTCCTAATATTGACTTTTAAATTTACCTGGAAATTTAGAACGGAATTAGTTTATATATATTTCATTTAATTGTTGTTTTTAGTCAAACAAATATAAATATAGAATATGAAGTTGCAATTACATTTTCACGCATATAGTTTTTTAATATTGTAAAACGAATTTTCGGAAATTTTAAAATAAATCTCCTTAAGATCCAGTTTTGTGCATAACTATAATATACAACATGACATACTCGTATACGTATATATGATGCAATTCAAGGAATGTTGAGAATAAAGAAGCACTAACTTGTCAAAACTTTATATGCATCTTTAAACTTATCGTCTGGAATAAACTTGAAGCCCAATAAAGCTACAATAAGGTACACCATAGATCATTCAAAAACTAAGTAACTTCTAAAAAATAGCAATAAACACCAACATAAAAAATCAATAGATAATTTTTCCCCAAATCGAATCAAATAACACAAAGGCACACCAGCCTTAAAAAAAACTAAAAAATTGAAGCATATGAAAAAAGGATTGTAAGCTGTATGTACACATACCAATTAAATTTAAAAAAAAATGAACTATAATGAAGAAAATTTAATAAATCTTACACATAAAATAGATCTAAAAATGGAATGGTTTAAAAATCAACATAAAGTTTAAATAGTAAAACAGTTGTGTGAATCAAATAAATAACAAAGCAAATAAACGTTTTAACCAATGTTTTTTAATAATATTTTTTATTGTTATATAGCCGCTAAAATTGGTATAATTTGGTTCTAAAACATAAATGGTTTAACGAGGAATAAATTTCACAAGAATATAAGATTGTATTAAACTTGACACATTATCAGAACCCTGTGTTCAAACAAAAAATATCCATCAGTAGGGAATGGCGCTTCTGTTTAGTAATTTCAGAAGAGTTTAGGATTTTCTGTACTGTGTAGTATTATCGTTAATCAATTTCTACAATTATTTACTCGATAGAAGTCGATATCGTTAATCGGTAATCGATATGGATACAAGTAGAACAAGTAGGAGTGTAATCCACTTTTGGATATATGTCCCAATTTGGAATGATCTACTTCAAAATAGTGTCTTGTAAGCCAAATTGAAACTTCAGGGCATGCACAAGTGGGGGTTTGGGGAAGGTATACAAAATTTAAAATGACTATTATTGTAAAATGAAGTTCTGAACATATCTGACAAACTACAGCGTTTTTGCGTTTACCCCAATTGTTGGGGAGTGAGGCCAAGTATGTCAAAATAACAGTTCATGTATAATACGAATGTGCATATTTGTGCGAATATACATCGTTGGCGGAATGATCTCTTATTGGTGATAATGTAACACACGGTCTACAAATAGATGGGGTAGTGGTGCATTTCCGGACACTGTTTTTTTTTTTTGATAATCAGATAAATAAAGGCAGATACTACTTCTGAGTGCCTGAGTTTTACCTGACGATTCTGTATTTAAAAAGAGGTTGGTCATCTGCAAAAAGTTCAGAGTAGAGGACACAGTTTCAGGAGTAACGTCACAATTTGCTCGACGTCTTTAATATTATTTCCAAGGTATTCATAACTGTAGTAACTGGGTCACAAACAGTTTAGTATGGTATTAACTTTAAGTGGCGTATTCAGATCTACAAACTTACTGGACATTAGAATTTCGGAAAAATTGTAATCAACTGAATATAAATCATCAATTAACTGAGTATACATATCTAGTCGAATTACGGGAGAAATTAACTCGCATCTAAAATAAAAAATATCCAACAGTAGGGACTGGCCCGACAGTAGGGACCCTGTGCAATTTTTAATTTTGGTATCCAATTGTGGGGGAGTGGGGCTAGGTATCCAAAATGTGAAAATTACCGTAGATGTATAATGTAAATGTTCATATATGTGCTAAATCAGGGCTTTCTATCTTTAAAATTGCACCTGTTAGCTTCTAATATGCGCGTTCTATGTCGATTTTAAATTATGGGCTCCCCAATATCTCGGGAGTGGGGGGAGGTATCCAACATTTTTTTTGACAGTAGCTGTATAATGTAATTTAGCACATTTGTGCCAAAGCACAACGCTATATCTCCAAAAATGCGCCTGTTATACCAATCTAAAGTTTTGGTATCCAATTGGGGGGAGTGGGGGCTGGTATCCA
>JBANCZ010002263.1:0-16542 GCA_037040025.1 Sphaerogastrella javana | reverse complement strand
CAAAAATACTATTATGTTCGAAAAATACTAAACACAGGGTCCCTACTGTCGGGCCAGTCCCTACTGTTGGATATTTTGTGTAGTTGTCGTTGTTTTCTTTTTCTCTGCTTTTTTACTTCTCTTCGCTTTTTTTTGTTATTCATGCAAAAGCCGCAACAATGACGGCGGTGACGACGTCGACGTAGACGTTGACTTCGACGTCGACAGCAACTTTGACGACGACGGCAAAGGCCCAGAGCAATTATTGTATCGCTTGCACAGTCCCTTAACAACAACTACAACAACAACAACCATACTTTATAGCACTGACGGCCGAATGCCCTTTCGACGGCCTTAGCCTTCAACCCCCTTCTACCCCTTTCTGTTTCGTAGGACAGGAAATCCAGTGGCGCTACTCCTATTGGTTAGATAGCAGGTCAGTTGATATGGCCACAGGTAAATACAACGAACGTACAGTAGATCAACAAAGTATTGGCTCGACATTTTTAGCACACACTGCATCGCTATGCCTTTTTATCCAAAAGCCCACAGCAAAGATTCAACAGTAATTTTAAAATATAAGGATTTAGGTATAACATTAAAAAAAAATAGGATTTTCAATTATTTGCCTTAAAAATCGATAGTAATTACAAAAATGTAATAAAATATCATCACAAAAATATCGATAAAATATAAAAAAAAATTTCTTGCGACTTTGTTTTAAATATATAATTTATAACATCAGTATTTCGTAGGGACTCTCTTGGCCTTAATACAAGTCTGATGCAGTTTTTGGTTGGTATATTAGGTTAATCCATATTTCAGCTATCTCTGGATGCGATCTAGTGTTTTCTATATTTTCCGTAAAATATGCGTACATACTTACATTTATGCATACAGATGTAGGTACTTGAACACATTTATATGTACCTACATTTATTCTCATATTGCATCTACTTTTCGTCAAAAGATATAAATTCCCAATCTAAATATACAAGAATTAAATGTATATGTATGAGAATTCAATTTAATTTCATTTAATTATTTTATAGTCCAGCGACTATTTTGTGCACTCAACTTTCATGCAACATTAAAATTACATAATGTAAATGATCCAGCAATTATAACCGTGTATTAAGTTAATATCTGTGCAGTGGAGTACTTACTGATATCCATTGTCCTTGATCTTTAAGCGTTGTTATATTTAATTAAATTTTTTTTATATCGATGATCAAAAATCGATATCGATACACAGCAATCGCAATAGATAAATATTTATTTGTATTGATTGGGAATACTCGATAGTAATGGTACATAATTAATATCAATATCGATAGAAATAATCGATAAAGATCATATATATAAATAAAACACAATAATTGATATCTATCAATAATCGATTATCAGTGCCAATATATTTATTATCTGTAGTTAACGTCTACGCATAATTTTATTACAAATATACATACGAAAATTACAGCTCGATCTGTTCTCTTCAATTATATAATATTCAGGCACATATTAAGCTTCTTTCTCTCGAATCAGTTTATTAAACCAAAATATAAAATTTACATAGTTTTCCAAATGAATCGGTGTTGGCATTCCTTTTAAATGGAAGGAGCCTTCCTTCTATAAGGCATATCACAAATTCATGCGAGAGGATTAAACAACTTTGTACGCAGTGCTTCTCGAAGACAATTAGTTTGCTCTGGGCTGAAGCTAATAGTTTGTAAATAGTTGACCCAATATTTACCTTTGGCATGTGGCATGTGCACCAAGTCTGTATGTGTGTGTGTGTAGTCTGTGTGGGTTGTGTGTTGTAATGGTGCGCATTATGAAAATATATTTGTCTTCAAATTGCTCATCTGCTGTGCAATGTTTTGTCCAAGCCTTGTCAAGTGGCACGCTGTGCTCGACTCTTGACTCTTGGCTGTAGCTGGAGCTCTGTGGCGGTGGTTGAGGCAGAGGCAGAGGCAGAGGCAGAGGCAAATACAGACAGCCAGCCATCCAGCCAGAGCTGAGACAGACATCAGTCTGAGGGGCTTTCGAAAACGTTTTCATTACAATGAAAATGGTGCGTAGCCGCTGCTGTTGCTGCTGCCGATCGGACAAATGTGTCAGAGCTGAAACGTCATGATTAATGATGGTGGTCGAGGCATGTGAGCCCGAAGGCCAAGCCGCAACTAGAGACGCGTACCAGGGAGGAGGTAGTGGTAGAGGTAGAAGTAGAGGTAAAGACAGGGGCAGAGGCAGAGGCAGCGACGCAGCGAGTCCAGAGCACTGGGTGCATTTAGAGGCCGAGACATAGACAGCCTGGGGGTAGGGCAGTGGCTGTTTGGTTCGTTGGCTGACAACTGGGCCATGGGAAGGAATATGGTACTGGGAATGTGACTGGGAATGGGATAACTACTAAAACTACAACTACTCCACAACCACTCTGCCGCTGCCACTGCCGCTGCTACAGCCAGTGCTGTTGCCACTGCCACTGCTAGGGCCAGTGGCATCAAGGTAAATTGTACAGCAGCTAAGAAAAAATCAAGGGTATAAAAACAAAAACACAACTGAAACTTGTTAACACAACAACTGAAACACTTGGCCAGGCATTACATAAAATTAGAAATTAATCCCTAGCACAACCACAATCGCCAAAAGCAGCAATGCCATCAACAAAACAACTACCACAACCAACACCACCATCACCACTATCATCACAACCGCCACCACCACCACGACACGGTGGCTGGAGTGTGTGTGGTTTGTTGTGCCTTGACCATGGCAACGATTGCTTAAAGCCGCAGCAAATATGGCAGTTATAGCATTACGAATAAGGGTGAATAAAGGTGCCACTAGCATATGTTTATATTCATATTCTATGAAAACAGAAATGACAAATATTTTTAGAAATTTGCTACACTTAAAAGAGATTATGCAAAGATTATACGATTGCAATTAATTGGTATCATAAATTAAATTAATTTATTTAATTAATTAATAGGATTATCATTTACAATGAGATTATATCGAATTTATAAATACATATATTATCTATTGATAATACATATATTATTTATCAACAGTTTTTACGACTTAAACAGAAAGTTTAATGTGGTATATCTACATAATAAAATTAACAATGATATTTGGATTATTGAAGAAATTTATTAAAGATATTTCCACATGAACATGTTCTCCCAAATTGGAAACTAATCGCTAAAATGAGCATATTCCAAGAAACGATTTTCTAAACGATTTTGTAATATGAATTGTAGTATGAAATATATCTAAGTTAAATTCCTTTCATGATTTTTTAAAAGGTTTTAATAATAATAATAAATTATAGAAAAATAACTTCATATGAAATTTCATAAATAAGTATTTCTGATTTTCGAAAATCTGAAAATATTCACCTAATAAAACACTGACAGTTCCCCATTGCAAACCTGCCTAGAATATAGTTAAATTATAGTGTGTTTCCTTTCGAGTTAAATCTTTTTAACATCATTTATAGACGCACATTTCTCATCTAACTGAAATGCATAGGCAACGCCTGATGTAGCAGTTGTCTGTCAATTTCATCAATATCATTGATGGGAGCTGAGAGTGGTAGGGAAGAACGACAACTGAAATTGTTTTTGGGCTGTGCTGGATTGTTGCAGCAGAAAAGATGCGCATTGCCTTAATTGAAACCGTTTAAATTGCAATTAATCACTCGACCGAGGACCAAGAGACCGGGAGAACGCGTAGAGGCAAGTAGAGTCGGGCTGCTGCACAGTTGTTGCCGAGTGGCGCATCGAATTCCCACGACCGAGCAGTGAGGGAGGGCCAAAAAGAGAGAAGCAGAAAAGAGAGCCAAAGAGACAAAGAGACAGACAGACAGCGAGATAGAGAGACAGAGAGAAAGGTGCCATGCTGACGTTAAATTCACAGAGAGATATCTGAAGAGAGGGCGGGAGGAGAAGCGAATGGGGCTCTTACTGTCACCACAGTGACTAATTCTATCCCTTTGGCTGCTTTTGTTTTAATTCCAAACAAATGAAGCAAGTCCTGGCTGAAAGCCACAGAAAGGTGCAGCAGCACCAACGCTCGGTAACTGTTTAATCGCTTTCGACATGCGGATTTAAGTTTTTTTTTTTTTATGTAGCGCGTAAAATGGGAGCTGTGATAAGTGAAAATATGGAGAAAGCAGCCACCCCCTGTGCTGGGCGGATGAGGAAATTGCCAACAGCCCAAGTAAACCATCCAAAACCACCCAATCGCCCAACCACCCGATAACACCAAACCCAAAACCCATGGAAAAAACCCACCGGACGCACGCACAGGATGCCAACTGCCAGGATACCACAGCGTAGAATGAGGGATTTTGGCTATAGCTGTGTTTCCAACTGGAGCTGGCTTCAGTTGTGAAATTGCCGCTGAAGCTGAGCCTATGCTACTGGGCTTCATTTTCTTTGAGTTTTCTCGTTCGTGCACTTGGCTTTTTTAAGTGGAAATAAATTAAAAATGGGTGGCATCTCTCCCATCCCTCTCCCTCTATCGCTCCATCTCTTCTTCTCTCTCTGTTTCCTTTATTGAGGCAAGCATGGGCACAGGGCGCAGTTTGGGGGCGTCTAGAACACGCGTCGCAGTCGCAGTCGCTGTTGGGATGTGAGGTAAAAAGTTTTGGATAAAACAGTTGAACTTCAAAATGTGAATTTGATTAGGATATTTGCATAAAATTCTGTTTCTGCGCTCAGCCGCTCAGTTTCCCCCCTCAGCCAGTATAATTCAACCATAAAATACGGCAAAACTCAAACTCAAACAGAATCGGAGTTAGAGCCGGAGCCGGAGTTGAACTCAAGCCGTAGCGTATGTTTTGTTGCCGGAAGCGGAAGTATATAAGTCAACCTAGATTTTGGGAGTGGTAGCTTTACTTTGATACAAGGACAAATGGGCTTTCAGCTACGAATTTCCACGTTGAAATGCCGTTACAGGCAGCACCTTTAATAAAATTTCGTGTGACAAAGGCTGAAAATACTTGAGTGTTATTTTGCAAGAGACTTTTACGCAATCGATTGAAATGTGTAAAATTTTAAAGTACAATTTTTAAAATTTTAATAATCTTGTAAAAGTACAAGTAAAACACTTAATCATGAAAAATTTTAACACATTTTGTAACTTCGCGTATATTTCAAAAATTTTAATTAATATAAACATTTATATTTTCTATATTCTATACATAGAATTACAGATTAAGCTATGATTTTCTTAGAAATTTCGAAATGAGAATAAAATAAAATATGACGAATATCTATTAATACGGCAACGGAGAAATATTATTTTGAAATAGGAAAAATAAATATTTATAACGTGTTTAATATCAACATATTACCAGTACCAGTACTACAGTACCGATCTAAATTTACATAGTATTTACAATTCTTCAAATCAAGCCATTTTTACTGAATCAATTTATTTTTATAGATTCATGAAAAAATTTTTGACTTTTAGTTTAATTGTTTTTAAACGACGCATTATACCATTTTTCAGTTAAGTGCAATTATCGTTTGGTCGCGCTTTTTTTAACGATCATCCGCTTATTTTTTGTTCCCTCTCTCTCCTCTCCCTATACTTTTTCGCTTAAATATTCAACCGACCTTACACACTCTCTACAGAACCTGAACATATTCCACAATAGTATGAATTCTGTACTCAGTGTTTCGAATTTTCGGTACAGTGTTTTGGGTGCACTCTATCATATTCGATATCCGCAAAATATATTCTTTTTTCTGAAGGGTCTAAATGGTTAAAATATCCAAATTTTCTTATATGTATGGTATGCATATGCAATAGTTTAAGTATCAGCATGTACAAAAAATTGACTAATATAGAGCTCAAGCTAGAGCCATAACAAATGATATATGACCAAGAGAAGGACGAATCGTTTGGCTCCCAATGGAACTGAAACTATGTGACATTTAGCATATGTCGCCACCTGTGTGTAATGTACAATACACATGCACTTGACATGGCCAAACCCAAACCCAAAACCCAGACCCAAACTCAGACTCAAATTGAAACCCAAAGACAGACCCAGAAACAGGGAAGGGTCGCGTTGGGTGCTCATGGAAATGGCATAAAACGTAAAACTTTTTGCCTTACGGTGAGCTCTGAGAGCATCTCAGCTTAGCTGAGCTGAGTTGAGTTGAGTTGAGGAGTTGCTTAGGCAAATCGTATGTGAAACATTTGGCAGGCAGCGATTTATTTAATGTCTTCTGTGAGGGGGAGGGGGAGGGGGGGCATTTGGATGGAGTACAATGGGGCAGCTGCATGTTCGAGTGATTTAGATGATTTATGTCTCAAGACGCACACTGCAGGGTTAATATTGGCCAAGAAGAACAACGTCAACTACCATCTACCAACTACCAACTACCGCAGCTTGTTTTTTCGGGGACAAATTTACGCACTGTATGCATGTAAGAATACGAATATGAATATGAATAGTAGCATGAGTACGAGTAGGGATATTCATATATATTCAAACTTGCCTGTTGCCATCAGTCAAACATTTTAAAGGCGGCGCCTGTGGCAAATTGAAGGCTCCATCTCCAACTCCAACTTCAGCTCCATATCCATCTACAACTCCAACTCCAGCTCTATCTTCAGTCACAGCTGCGGTGGACTCTGGCGAAATTCAATTATCGCTCGCCGTGGTAATGGAATGGGTTGGAGTTGTCGTTGGGGCATGAGTCGGTGCATGCAACACGCATACGCCTAGTTGACGACGCAACTTTTGCAGTTGTGTTTGTGTTTGTCGTTGGGGTTCGCAATTAAAGCAGCCGCAAAACTCAACTCGCTAATTAATTTGCATTTGCGACAGCGAGAGGCAATGGCCAGGCACTAAAACTTGTTGATTACCAAACAGACACATAAATATGCATGCAAATACAGTCATCCTTGGCTATACAAAACGCGGCATCAAAGCATTTCGAACGAGATGGTGTTGGAAAAGTAGATTTGAACTGCGAAAAGTACGTAAATTTAATGATATGATAGAATAAATATTTTCAAAAATGTTAAAGCAGTATTGACACAAATCAAAATTAAATCTCCCAATTGAATTATTCTAATCTTGGTGATTGTATTATTAAAATATTTCTAAAAATTACTTAAAATAACTCGAAGTGTAATGGAAGACAATATTTTTTATCATCTCATTATAATAATATACTATATTAACTTAATTGCATAATGAGTTACGCTCATTGATTAAATATAAAATTTTAAAATTCCATCTATGCTTTATAGCCAGTATAAACTGTGCACAACTTTTTTCGATTGCAATATGCATATCTGAGATATATCTGTCTCTCGTCTTTTATGTGGATATATCCATTTCTATCGCTTGTCAATTAAGCAATTCGTGAGCACGGACTACAAAGTAACTACAACCTTTTGATCGTCTCAAGATTTATTATATTTTTAATAGTATCTGTTCGCGTCAGGGGAATTCAATAAATGGTGCTGATAGCCTTTATTTATGGCATATATAGCGCGATGAGTGCCTGCACCAGACAGGTTTAACTATTAATTTAGTCATAAACAAATTGATTTGCACTAACTGTGGGGGTCCGAGGGGCTCGGCTATTTATTAGAGGTATTACGACTCTATCAAGAGCACACACAATTATGCATACAATGTGATGTACGAGTATGCACCATGCGGATGTCATTTGTGATGTCTGCTGCATTAAAATGGAATATCTACTCCTATACTATCATACCTGTATGTGTGTGTGGTTGGTTTTGTAATAAACGTAAGTGTCGTCATTAGGTTTCAGCTACAGTTGAGGAAGAGAAAGGAATCGTGTTTAGATAAGCGATTGTTAATACATCAGAATTGCATTTATAATCTGTAATTTGTAAGCCCATTAGGAGCTATACCGTACCAATTTTAAATAGTCAATAAATTCTACAACTAACAATGCTATATATCTCTTCCTAACTTGCTTCCTTCTTTTCCGATCGGACGAATGAATTAAATTACATCAAAACAATGTGTTACCTTTTATAATAATACGCAAAAGGTGGAGGTAAAATTAAATGAAATTCATTCTAGATTTAACACTACTGAAATGAAATCTTATAATTTATAATATTAACAGATAGATTTGACCCTATTCTAATTATTTTTTTTAAAGGGAATTTTGAACAGGAAATGACTCGAATTTTAATGGAATAACTTATATTATTTAAATAATTACTTCCCTTTTGATTTAAGCTTTAATTTAAAGACATTTTTATATTCGGAATAATACTATTAAGTAAAATTATTTGATAGGCAGTACATTACAGAAATCACCTTGCCGTCGGCTGATATCAGAGCTCACAATTACACGGTGTTTTATTCTAACTATAACTCTTCATTCCAAACGTAGTGTATACATATATGTATAAATGTACATGTGCATATGTACATACATCGTCAGGTATTTATTTACATTTTGAAGTACATAACTTCAGTTGTATTTCATGTGTTTGCCTTTCTTTTACCTATTCCCATATCTGTGGTAGTATGTGTATTTGTTTTTATCTAATTAGAAGTTGTGAGTTCTTTGACTATTCCTAAGTCTGAACACGCTGAAGGGGTCTTATCGGTGCGGGGAGAATGCGGGTAGCACTGCCCACAGTCGTCGTCGTCGTCGTCGTTGTGGTCGTCGATGTCGATGTCTGCAGACTTTTCGCGTTTTCCTTTCGCGCAACGGAAGTGACTTTTGTTTTTTCTTTCTTTCCTTATAGCACAACAACATGAATATTATGCCGCCTGTGTTGTTGTTGTTTGTTGTTTGTTGTTGTTGTTGTTGTTGTTGGTTGTTGTTTGTTGTTAGGCGTTCGTGTTTAAAATAAGCAAAACTTACGGGGCGATAAAAATGCCGCTTCAAGTAAAGTAGAAAAAACTACAACAACAACAAAAGAGAGAAGCAAAAATGATGGCGTATAAGAAATGACGAAACAGAGAACAGGCAAAAAATGGAGAAGAGGCAGCTGAAGAGCGTGTAAGAAACAGAGTGGTGAATAAAGAAAAAAAAACTAAAGAAACTTGAGCTTGGCGTGTAAACGGTTGTTTTTTGCTTCCCCCTCTCTGCCCTTTTTTTGCGTTCTCTCCCTCTTATCCAGATGCCGCTCTTCAGCCATGAATTCTTCTGATGTGGACAACCGGCGTCGCCGGCTGGGTGGCCAAACACTACGTATTCTTCCTCAATCCCTCTAGCCCTCTCTCCCGCTCACTCTCTCACTCCTTCTCTCTTTCCCTTCGCCTCTCCCTTTCGCTGTTGGATCTACCCTCAGACCAGCAGCAGCTCAGTTTCGAGTGATGTTGCGTCTCACTCGCTGTTCCTCACTCCCTCTCACATTCTCTGCCTCACTCACTGTCTCCTTCTCTGCCCCTCTCTCTCTCTCTCTCTCGCTCTATGTCTCTCTCACTCTCTCCCTGTGGCAAGTTGGCGAGACAAATGGAAATGAAGCGTTTATGCTGCTTTATTGCCGCGATAAGAAAAAATGAGGCATTATTTCGTTGTTTCAAGCTTAAGTTTCCACTGCGAGCCCCCTCCACTCCAAGTGCTGGTCATGGCCAAGCTTACTTTATACGTATTTGTATATAGTATTTTCATTCTTGCTGCGGGCACGGAAATGCCAACCTTGCGTTGCCTTGCCTGGCCACAGGTTAGACTGCTCCTGCGGTTGCCCCTTCCTCCCTTGGCCACGCCTTCTTCTTCGTAGCGTGGAATGCGGCAATTTCCTTTGCAGTCTCCGGTCTTAGAAATATTTTTGCACTGTTTTCGCCCCTGAGCCGAGGTCATGAGTTCGCGCTTTTTTTTCCTTTATGTCCTCTACCCTGCGAATATCAGTGTCCTGTTGGTTGCACCCAAAAATGATTGTGGCATTTCATTTGGCCGAGCTGCCATGAATTACAGTGCGTTTTAGCAACTTGTTTAATGGTCAGCAAATCGAGCAGAAAAACAAATTTCATTTCCCAACACAAAAACAATGCCAATCATCACCATCTAGACTGTCCACTCACTTACTGACCATTCCGCATTGAATGCTCGATTAGAAAATATTTAGGTTTGAATAAACTAAGAAATTTAAAAGCTCTCAACGAATAATAATAATTATAAGATGAATGGATAGTTGAATAATTAAAGAGCGACAATAATTATTTTATATTCATTTTAGAATTAAACACGCTCGAAATCTTGTATAACATCATCAGGTTGAAATATATACGAAATATACAAATATATATCATATATAATTTTCTATCGATTGAATAATATGAATAAAATGAAGGGAATAGTAAATTAGAATTAAACACACTCGAAATTTCGTGTACTATAAAATAGTAATATATATGAAATATAGAAATATGTATCATAGCATTATTGGAACGATCGTATGTTAAAATCAGGAAACTATTCAGCCCTACTAGTTTATGACAAGTCCTCCTATGATAATTCTAATTAGTTGCCTATACATGGAGTATCCACACTGTCTATTGTGAAACTGTCCATCCATCCATCAGGCGAAGATCTGTAGAGCCATCAGCGGCTTACAGGCGTGAATACAAACAGTAGCCGATGCGATCAAACAACTCTTATAAAATTCGCTTCAATTCGCTTCTGTGAGCGCAATACTGAACAAAGATCTCTAAGAAATGTGGAGAATTGTGTGGAGCCAATGCGATCAAGAAAATCTTCCAATGCCAACGCCAATATACCAAAAAAAAAACCAGCAACAAAATTTCAAAAGCCAAAGCCGCATCATCAATTATGCTCAACATTGCTCAATGGCAACACCAACAACAACAACAACACCAAAAACAACACCAGCAACAACAACAACAACTACAACAATAGCAAAGCTGTCAGCGCGCGTTGATCTGTCAAATGTCGGCAACTGAAGTCGAGAAAGAAAGACACAGAGCGAAATACATAAATAAATAAAGTGAGGTTGAAACTGAAACCGTAACCGAAAAAAAAAAAATAAATAAAACATCCGCAGTGGCAACTCTGACAATTGTGGCAACTCTGACAACTATGGCACTCGCTTCAGCGCTTCTTTCTACACTTTGCTCTTTTGTTGCATTTGAGAGAGAGGGAAAAAATATTGTTTCTTTTTTTTTTTTTTTTTTGATTAATCATGGCGGTCAGCCATTGCCGCCTGCTGCCTGTTGTCATGCATTCATTCAGTTATTCACTCACTCATTCATTCATTCATTACTTTACCTGCTCCAACCACATATTCACTCAACGCGCACTGAAATGATCTTAAGCTGATTTTTGGCCTTCAGCTTCAGATCTTTTGTCTCGACTTCAGCAGCGAATGCTCCCCATACAATACCATACCACATACCATATACCATACAATAATATTTCATGCACTCAACTATTCTATGATCCGGCGGCACTTTTTGTGCAACTATATCCATTGTTGGCCTCTTTTCGAATGCCTCGCCTTGGCATTGCAAAAATAATGCCGCTTCCCATGGAATTTCACTCCATTTCAGAGCTTTTTGTATATCGGGAGCTGTGTAATAAATGTAATAACTCTTCATATAGTGTCGTATGTAATGGAAGATAATCGCATTTTCTGTGACACTTTTTTTCTCGATTTTCAGGAAATTTTTCTCTAGTTTTTTTGGTTCGTTGGTAAAGTTTTTAAATTGACATTAATTTTGCATTCGATGTGTTTGGGCGCTTTAATTTTCCATTTTTAATTCGCTTTCAATCTGGCAAACATGCTGAGCATAAGCATAAAGCATAATCCGCTACCAAATTCCACCCCAAAGTGGAATCAACAACAACAACAACAACAACAACTGAAAAATGAAAAGGGAAATGTAAATTTTTTGTTGCGCTCTCGTTTTGTTGTTGAAGAAAAGTTTCCCTCGCTGATTTTGATTGACAGCTCTTAGCAGCATCCCTGATGGATTTCATATTTTTGAGCCATGGCTGAGGCACTGCGTCAGAGCCAAAATGACAGACCGGAGACAAAGACGGACGCGAAGACACACAGAGAGAGAGAGAGAGAGAGAGATTGAAAAAGAGAGAAAGATAGAGAGAGAGATGCGAGAGCGGGGCTTAGGCATTGATGCTGCTGCATATATAAAAGTTTAGCATCAGCTTTCATATTTCCCTGACAAGCACGAGACATTTCAGTTTTTTACTGGCCCAGCTGTATATGAATGTATATGTATGTATTTATCTATCTATATAAATGACTGGATGTATGTATTGTATACATCAATCTATACATAGTTTATGCGACGGCCATGTTTGAAAGTTTTTCAATTTGTGCCGCTTTAAAGTATCCAACTTTGAGTCGATGACGATTTACTGCGACTTTGTCATGGTATGAGCCGCTTTTTTTTCTGTTACCAAAAAATGAAATTCAATCTCACGAGTTGAGTCAACTTTGTTTTTTTTTTCTTTTTTTTTTTTTGGTGGAAAAGGAAAACAACAAAAGTAAATATAAATAAATATGAGCATATTTAAACTGGTCACAGCTGACAGGCATAAGCTGCCTTAAAAAGCTAATGGCTTTTTGATATCAACACTAAAATGCCTGAAAATAATATTAAATACAACTATTTTTATACTACTTCATTTAAAAACTATAAACAGTTTTAATTTCAAATTGAATTTATGTAAAATTTGGTTAATTTTAAAAAATTATTGAGTATCCTTTACTATATATATTTATAAGAATTTAGAAACTTTTACGGCATTTGAAATAAAATGTATACTAATATATGCACATATATGTGGTTAAAATATCTGTCTTACCAAGTTTTATCATAAAGTTTAAGGCGGAACTCTTGTATGTAAATTTGTGTATTTTTAAATAGTTTTTAAGTTAATTTTTTTGGTTTTTTTTTCGAATAATTTAGAACAGAATGTGTAACAAGCCGAGGGCACTTTGCTCGTTGAATATGCAGTTTTAACAATGACATTTCGAAAAATTGAACATTAATCAACAATTTTCACACCTACTGCTCACAGCGGGACAACAACAACAACAAGAAGTGAGGGGCAGATAGATATAGGGGAGATGGGAAGAGGGGAGTGGCAAGGAGAAGGCTATATACAGACCGCATTACAAACGGACTGCACATAGTTTTGTTATCATTGTAGTTTGTTTTGTTGTTGTTGGTGTTGTTGATGTTGTTGGTGTTGTTGGTGTTGTTGATGTTGTTGGTGTTGTTGATGTTGTTGGTGTTGTGACTGCTCTGTAAATGTTGTGCGTTTGTTGACATTTGCTGGTCATGAAAAGTCATTAAATATAATTCTCTAATTTATCTTTTGCAACTTGGCAGCTCCACAGAGCCAAAGCATTCGAGCAAAACTTCGAATAGAAATTGTTTGTGGTTTCAATGTCAGAAATGGGAATGGGAATTGGGATAAAAGGCTATAAAACACAGGATTGTATATCCTCTGAGTGTGTTGTGTTGTAGCCGGGCAACCCTTTTATTCTATTTGTATATCTTTTTAGAAAGGCTGCTAATTAAAACTAATCCAGAGCCTGAGCCTGAGGATGAGGCAATGTGTTATACACTTTTCGCATGAATGTCAATCAAGCCCACAATTGAATGATTGAAGACATGCTATTCGAACTGTTCGTACTGTTCAGCTGAGGCTTATGTTTTGAGTATCTTGAGAGTAGTATTGAGTGTCTTGAGTGGAACGGAGCTGGCACCTTGTGCAAATCGATACGGAATTGCAAACTTTGAGTCCAATCGTAAAATGCGGCTACAGTTTTAAATGTCAGCTTCGTATTTGTTGAGTTGAATTGAGTTTTTTCTTATTGTTGTTGTAGTTGTTGTTGTTGTTGTGGATGTTGCTTTGTTTTTCCTGTTTCTGTTTTATTTGCAGACGCGTATCAAATAGATACAGATACATACAAATATTTTCATGAGAAATTGACTTTTTCTACGGTCGTCATCGCCTTCTTTTTCCGACTCCGACTCCAACTCCAACTCTGACTCTGACTGAGTCTTTCGATCTCGGTCGTTGTCTTCCTTTGGCTGGGAATGATTAATGATGCAGCTCTGCGCATTCGTACATTTGTCGGCCCACACCAGAGCTACAGTTGGTGCTGTGGCAACAGCTTTGTATCTTTAGCTGTATCTGTATCTATGTATCTGTATCTGCATCTATGTATCTGTATCTCTTGTCGTTTTGTAGCGTTTTACTGCATTGCATAGCAGAGGCAAACGCATCGTTTTGCAGCTGAAAACTCTGTGCTGGCAGCCGAGAAGTCGAATCGAGCTGAGCTGAGCTGAGCTGAGATGAGCCGAGCCGAGCCATGTATGTAAGATGCCACATCCGTCCTTGCCACTAGCCACTTGCAACATGCAACTTGCCACTTTCCACTTGCCGCTTGCTCTAGTTTTCCCCAGAATTCGCCCGTCTAGTTTGATTGAATTTGTCATGGCACTTGCTGCTCTAGCTGTACTTCTGCCACACTCACACTTCACAGTCTCTAGATCTGGCTCTCCCTCTCCCCCTGCCTCTAGTTTTTGCCCTCTACAGTTGCTCGTAAATACTTTGGCCTCTTAAAGTTTTTGGCAGCTCGTTGGCAACCACAAACTCAGCCATAATTCAAGCCACATCCCACTTCCTCGCCCTGCTGCTTGGCCAACAGAATTTACAAGATAAATTGAGGTCATTTTTTGTGCAGTGTCTCCACCTTGGGACATCTCTTATTTGTTTGTTCTTCTGGGTACTCTTGCTTTGGCTACGGCTGTGTTCATAGCTGTGGTTATGGCTATGGCTTGTTGCAAAGGTCCTGCCACAAATTGTGTCCACCTTGTTGACCGCTGTCCCATGCATGTGTCCACAAATGCCCTTAATGCGCATCCTTATGGACTAACACATGTAAGTGGTTAAGCAACCCAACACCCCAACAACCCAACAACCAAACAACCCAACATCCCAACAGCCCAGGCATGGCACATCACACTTATGTACATAGTTAGTACGTGGTCGAAGGACTAGATGACCGGAGAACACAGGGGCAGCTTCTGCTAAGGCCACTGAGCAATGAACATGATTTAAATGAAGCACATACACTGGGAACTACTGCAAGTTTTTAGTGATACGGGTTATTTATAGGGATATTACTAACTGAACATGTTTTTTCCTGTAAGGAAAGAATGAAATCAATTTCTATGTTAAACATATAATGTACTTCATTTGTTTATACAATTTATCATATATAAAATAGAAAATGAAACGATGTTATTTGGAATAGCCAGCTATTTTGGTAGATGTCATTTTATTATTGTTGTTTTTTCATTATTAACGATGTGCTAAATTTTTATAATGAAATAAGCATCCGGTTATTTATCTAAAAAAATTCCACTCTCTATGGATATCCATATTCTCTATTGAAAAACCCTCCACTGCTGTTGTTGTCATTTTATTTTATTTTATTTTTCCATGTTAAAATTTAATTCATTTATTTATTAATTTATTTTAAATAAAATTAGTAAATATAAAAATATTTAATATTAGACTTTTTCAAATAACTTTTTGACTTTAAAGCATTTTATTATAGTGAGTTAGTATAAGGCACTTTGGAGTCTTTAAATTATGATGGAAATGTATAATATGGAACTTAATTTCTTTCAGTGTATTGTTTTTTTATTAATAAGCAACGGAAAACTAACAAGTCTGCAGGTTACCTTGGAGTTAGGTGGAGTTTTTCTGTTTATGAAGTATGGGTAAACATTTTGCAATTGTTGCAAAATTTACGCTTATTTTAATTCCAGAGACTGAAAGGTTGAGAGAGTAAAAGAGAGACAGAGATAGTGGGAGAAGTGAAAGATAAGTGGGGGCAGGAGAACAACAGCTCCGTTAAGTGTGACCATACATTTTTTTGTAGGTCTAACCAAAATGCAGACATAAATTTGCACATAGTTGAATGCAGCAGGAGGATTAGGGAAAACAGGAAAATTGTGGGGCAGCAGGCAGGCAAAAAGGTCGAGCTCAGATGTGGATCAGAATGGAGGGAGGGGGCAACGAGTGCGTTTAAGTGTTAACATGTAAATTATGCTCTTTGGTCAGTGTTAATAAGTGCATTTTGGCCAAGAGCTGTAAATCATGCAAGGCAAACACTTCCGCCAAAAGGATTTTATACATTTTCCACGCACCACCTGCAAATAATTATTGAAGAATTGTTGTGAAATGCATGAAAATGAGTTGAATTCAGTAGAATTCAGTTGTTGTTGTTGATGTTGTTGTTGTGGTTGGTGTTTCTTCTACTTCTTGTTGCAGTTGCTGATAAGTTTTCTGCTACGTTTCTGACTTTTCCGGCATTTCATCCATGTTGATGACATTTCCAATGTGTACAGCATGTCCTCCACCCGCTCCCTCCGCCCACGCAACCGCCACCCCAACCCACGCCATGACTAACAAAATTCATTTTGTAATTTTGTTGGCACCTTGCACCGTGTGTGTGTGTGTGTGTGTGTGTGTGTGTGTGTGTGTGTGTATGTGTGTGTGTGGCAAGCTCCCCATCTGTCTT
>JBANCZ010002262.1:0-16544 GCA_037040025.1 Sphaerogastrella javana | reverse complement strand
ATATGATGCACAACAATCGATTATTTTTCTATAAATTTCGATTTAATCGAATCGAAAAAAGTGTAATGTAAGTAATTGCGAGGCTAGAATTCATCATATGATTAAATAATTGATTAATCGATTTTTTTCCCATCCTTAGATTGAGGCTAGTTGAATATTGTTGGAGAAGCTTTAAGATACTATAACTTAACGCTGCACTCTATGAAATGCCTTATAAGTTAGAGCTGCATATGTTTCACATGGACCGTATGGTATACAAATTAAGCAAAAATATCAACAGGCAAAATTTTGGGTTACATAAAGTTTAACAAAATGTTTGAGTTTTCGCTTTGCACAGAATTGACAGGGTTTTACTTTCATTTTATATTATTTCATTTTTTGGTTTGTTCTTCCCCCTCTCTCTCTCTCTCTTTCGTTCTTCTCCAATCCCCCCGAAAAAAGTTAAAAGTATTTTATTGATTTCTATGGAAAAGAGCATAGCTTAGACAGAATCTGAACCGGCATGGCTAATGATCGTTTGCTGTTCAGTAGTTTAAAGTTGAGCCTTCAAGTTGTACACTGGCTCGATGCATTTTGTGGGCAAAAAGTTTAGCATTTGTATTTGTATTTGTATTGTGTACATGAAGGCACTTTACACAAGTAATTTCCTAATTGGTTTATGCTACACCACACATATACAGACACAAACCAACACGACAGAAATGCGTTGAGCAACCATAATGACTACCATGTGAGTACTGTGGGCGATAATCTAATAAAACTGTACGAAAATTACAGTAAGAGCACTTTTGCTAATTATTATGAACCGAGACAGAAGTACCGTTAAAGCTCTTAACTTTTTCCCCTACACAGATGTTATAACTTTCGCGTCACAATTGTCAGGGTTGCCTTTTTATGTGCAACCATTATTTCCATAAAGCTTATTATATAGGAATTATACTTCACATAACCAAAAAGGGGTCTATCATAGATGTGGCATTACACTTAGATATATATATATATATATATATAAATGTATACATATACATTGAAAGATATACAGTATATGTACCTTACATAGATCACATTTTGTAAGTCTGAAATGGTAAATTATACCCTAAATTTGCTTACGATATCAAGAAAAACAAATAATGAGTGCAACGTAATCAAATATGGCTTATTTTTGTTGCCTTTAAAGCACACTCGACTGTAGCACTCGTGGTCCATCTACTAGTGTTATTTGTACTGACTGTATATGGCTCTGTGGTACATGGATTTTTTTAATGAGAAGGATTTTTCACAGGAACTCAAGTAAGCGAAGTTTTGGTCGTATGCAAATCATCTCTCTCCCCATATCTCTCTATCTCTCTTTCAACCTTTCCCTCTTTCTCTGCGTGTGTTCTTAGCCTTTCAATATAATATGTATTTTAAGCTACAGTTTTTGTTTACCAAGTGAGCATTTCATGCAACCTAACAAAAAAAATTAAAAGTAAAATTTTATTTTTAATCCAGTCTTTTGAAAACCCACATGCTCAACTATATTTCATTTTCAATAGAAAATAGAAATATTGAAATATATTTGAGCTCTTGATTATCAATTCACATGAGAGTAATTCAAAGGCAAACCAAAATATCTATAATTAAAAGTCCTGCAATATGGATGTATTCACAGTTCAATAGGCAATTCTCGATTTATTCGAAATTTCATAACAAGTTGCAAATCAAATAAAATAAAATAAAGAATATCTCAATTCATATTTACGTACATACCTATTAAGTTGACCTAAATATTTGGTTATAGATACTATAGAAATTATTAAAAGAGACATACATATGTATATATATAGATATGGACACGTAGAAAACATATTATCCCATTAAAGGAATTCAATTTTTTGGAATTTTTTCAAGTTTTGAGCGAAGTTTTTTAAAGTTCACATTGATTTTGGGCTTAAAACATTCAAAAGTCATTGATAGGCCACAAAATCAGCCATAATCAAAGTTTTTAGCCCAAGTCCAAGTGTCTAACTGATGAGCTACAAGTTAAGTTAAGCAGTTGATGTTGCCAAAAAAAAAAAGAAAAACTATTTGAGCCCATGGATAGATGGACAGAGCACACCAACTCCAACTGTATACAAACACTTACATTCACACACACACACACACACACACACACACATACATACATACATAAAGAGTAAGCAATACTCAACGCAGTGGCTAAACGTGGCCAGTAAAAGTCACTTTTGCCGGCCAAATAGTCCAAAGTTTCTTGCCACAATGCTGGCGCCTACACAACTTTGGCTAACAGTTTTTGTGTGCCCAAGTAAGACGCCGCAGGGGCAAGGGGCTGGAGACAGAGGGAGGACGCTGGATGTTGCGGCCAGAAATCAAAGTTGAACTACTACGTGCCACACAAGTTGCCTATTTGTTTTTTTTCTGCTTTTTTTTTATGTTGGATTCAAGGAGCTACAAAAGGCATCGTATAGTAGTTTGAGCCTGGCTAGGGAATTGGTTCAGACTGCGTGTGTGCTTAGTCGTGCGTATGCCCCTTTCTGTGTGTGTGTGTGTGTGTGTGGCAAATATATATATGTATATATAACTATATATATATATATATATGTATGTATCTATCTATGTATGTAGCTGAGTATGAGTGTATCTATGTGCGTTTCTGTGCTCCCCAAGTGCAATCGAACAGCTGATGAAAGCTGACCCAGCATCTTATCGCGCTTATCTGCTCCACCAGTTGGCTCTGCATTGGTAGAACGTATTTATATGTATGAGTACGCCAAGTGGATGACAATTTTTATGCACTTGATAAAACCGATTTTTATTGCATTGGCCCCAAAATGAGCGTAAATGCTGCTAAATAAATATATATAGTACTCTTAAATGCGAAACGGGTATTCATTTTAAATAAGTTCTTAGACTAAATGCATTTTGCTCTATTTAAATACTTTAAGGTTCTCGTAGAACTTCCAAAAATTTACACAATGCAATACAGAAATGATTGTTCTATATAGCAACAATACCCAATCTACAGCAGGCAATTTGAGAGTTGGTTATAGATGCATCTACGAAAGGTTTTGACCATGAGCACATAGATGTGTTCAACCCTAAGCATCTCTGCACTCAGGGCGTTCATTCTTATGCACATTGTGTGCTCAGGGTGCTAGAAAGGGAGGCAGAGTGAGAGAGAGAGAGAGAGAAATAGAGAAAGAGAGAGAGAAAAAGAGAGAGAGAGATAGAAATGAAAATAGGGTGCCTGGCTGCAGGTTTCACTTAATTTTTTTCCAACTTGATTTGGAGCTGGGATTTTTGGTTCTCTTGTTAGAGGAACAATCGAGTAGTGCATCCATAGTGGGTTGCAAACTTTTCGCCGACAGTGTGCGACCATAAGGGAAAAACGTGCATAGATTTCAAATTATCAAATGCCATTGTATTTAGCTGAACTAAAATGTGAAGCTGAACGAATGCCTATAGGGCACCCAAAGGGTCCAAAAAGTAGAAAAAGAACAAACCATGAGATCGAATTGCGTAGCTGCATTTTTCGTTGTTTTGCTTCATGAGGATTTTAATTTGATTTGACTGTCAAATTGGCACTAAAATGACATCAAAGGTTTTTGTATTTCAATAGAATTATTAGCCTATCCTAAATATACTGTATGTTATACATTGGTCAACAACAAGGTGCTCAAATTTCTATTTGCATTTTGTTGCAATGTATTTTGAGACATTGTTTTGACAAATGTCACACATACAAGACTTTAATTAGATTGTTCTGTTTGCATTGAACACGAAAAACTATCGACAATGTTCTGAATATAAACGAAGTTGCCTATAATTTCATCAAAACGACACAAACAGTTTATAGAACTAGTGTTAGTATAATTTGCTTTTTCATTGGAACGAACTGTCATAACATAACCAGAATCACTTTAAGTGCTGACATATATAGTACAGAAATTTTCTTTACTATAATCTCTACTTGCTTAAATAGGCTGTCAGCTCCAACGTGTTAAAATTCATAGCCCGACATCCAGAGCTGATTCTAATTGAATCTGGGAACGTTTACAAAATGCATTTCGCAGCAGCTAAGACCGAAAGTTTAATGCAAATCTAATTAACTTTCAATAGGGTGCATCGATTTGTGCGCAAGTTTTAAGCACGTATATATATATATATATATATATATATATACATATATCTAAGTCCAATGGATTTAAAACTTTTCTATGCTCTTTCTGCTGCTGTGGTTGTTGCTTGGTTGCCAATGTCTAAGTTTTAAGTAAAAACTTTACAAATATCTCGGCATGTTTTGCTTCGAAACTTTGAGAGCAAACTGTTAAAAATCATCATCATCGTTTGGCAATAAAATGCCCATTTGATTTATTCACACTCCCTGAAATCCCTGGGAACCATTTTTGCCATATAAACTCGGCTAACATGTATGTCTTTGGACCTCGGAAACTAGCGATAATTGAGTAGTATATCATTGGTTTCCGGACTGACAAACTGACTGTATGAATGGGCATAATCCATCCACTTCTGTTCATTTTTCTCCCTCTGTGAATGTGTCTTTCAGCCTTTGTATGGCTGTGTCCGTAATGGAAATTCAGTTGAGAGCACTTTCATTTGATTGCGATTTCATCATACATCAGTTGTCATAAAGTAATCTCCTTAGCATATTCGACCGCACAGACAAACGGACAGACAGATGGGCAACAGAAAGAACCCTAATGTGCAACTCGAATCCAATTGCCATACATAATTGCCGCACAATGTTGCATTGCCTTGTTGCAAGCTGTGACACATGTGTACGATTTTTAAATATCCACTCATGGACATATATACTATAATATACCTCATACTATATAGTATATTTAATACAAAAACGTACTTACGTTTGTCATTATAACTGAAATCGAAAAAGTGAAGTGAAAACCCAGCATTCATATTTTATGTGCACTGTAAATTTGCAATAACATTACGCTAAATGAAATAATTCTTAATAAGCTTAATGGAATCAGCTCTGATTAACTGTAGCAGATACCCTAGAAACACAGAGGCCTTTGGGGTATAAAGTGATACTATATTATGTATACATATGATATATATTTTGTTAGACCCTGTGTTTAAAAAACTCAAAAGGGTCTATTAACTTTGTGCAAAGTCGATTTGTGTGTAACAAGCAGAAGGAGGCGTGGCAGACCCTAGGATGAGAAGCCTAGTCAATTGAGCCATGTCCGTCTGTATGAACACCTAGATTTCGATAATTGATAAACTATACAGCACCTAGTATTTTCGGTACTGCACCAAAAATACTATTCTGTTCCGAAAATACTATACTTCCACAAAAAACCAAATACAGGGTCCCTACTGTCGGGCCAGTCCGTACTGTTGATTATTTTTTTAAATGTTATAGTAATATATATTAATATTTAGTTTATTTATTAATTAAAAATCTTAAAAAAGATAGTTGCACTCAAGCGAATCCAACAAGCATTTAAGTTAAGTTATAAATATATATGATATATATTATATTTTGATAATAATTGTAGTATATTTTGACAATGGTAATATATTTTCACGTAAACTTTAATTAATAATTTAAAAATTAAATAAATTAAAAAAAAATACTGGCATTCGAGCAAAGTTAGAACATTGCAAAGATGTAGTTGACCTTCAATTGACCGCTAGTGAATGTTGACCCAAATCAGTCAATCATTTGTAACTATTGGCTATAGTAGGACACATTGAAAGGTAGTTTGGGATGGGGATGAAGTCAATTGGTACAGCAATAAATGAAAATTGTCGCTTAAATGCTGTCAGGAAACAAGAAAAGTTAAGGAAAACTCTAAAGAAAAACGAATAACAGGAAATGTAAACAGAAAGAAATAGAAAAAAATTGCTGAAAGTGCAAAACCTATGAAGAAGATTGAAAAAAGACAAGAGAAACATATATATACTATATATATATATACTTGAATCACAGAGTCAGGGAGAAGAGAGAGAAATAGAGAGAGAAATATATGTTTTAGAAAGTAGTTTCTAAAGAATTTATATGTAACATTAGTATCAATTGAAGCGGGTAGCAATTCACCGATATGGCGATCGCTTGAGTCATAAATTGGAAAAGTTTGCTACTTGCCGCTGATGAATTCCAAATGGGAACGGAACGACCAACGTATAAACACATAGAGCAAATAAAACGGGTGCAAGGGTGCTCTTGAGAAATGCCTGCAACTCGTACATTGTATGTTAGTTGCAGCATGCCACAAACTGCAGTATATATGGTGCTGCATGCAACGGAAATTGTCAAACCAGAGAGCACAATCTCTCTCTCTCTCTCTCTCTCTCTTGCTCCCCATCTCTCTTGCACTCTCTTTCTCTTTCTGTCTCTCTTTCTTTCACTCTCCTTCTCTCACTTTCTGCGTGGGGCTGTCTGTTGCTTTTATTTTTACTGCTGCTGCCACAAGTTGCAGCTGGTGTTGCGGCGCCACGCATTGTGTGGCCACAATGATGTCACATAACTGACAAAGTTTCCAATGAGTTGGTAATGCAACAGTCAACCTCTTCATCCCCCTTCTCCAGCACCCTTCCCACTGACAATGCCACTCGCGCTTATCACAGCTGCATGTCAAGCTCAATTTTAGTGTCGCAAAGTTGTCGGATTAATATAACGTATACGACACGTTGGCAGCCAAAGGATTAGACGACCCTTACGGTAGTTGCTTGCCACACACACACACACGCACATACGTGTAGTTGTCGACTAAAACTAGGCATTAATTGCTGTATAGTTTAGATTATGGTTCACTTATAATGAGCTAGTCATGACTAATCCATGCACAACTTTCTCCAACTCCTTATTGCTTTGTCATAAAGTTGGGCCTTATGATAATGCTCTGTGGCAGCATTTTGTCAAGCCGAAAAGTTCAAAATTACTGTAGTTGAAAGATCAAAATGACAGCAAGTATTTTCATATAACAAGATAAGGCTTTGATTCGCATATAATCGGATTAAAATCTAATGAAAAGCCACAATGGAAAACTCTTTTCTACCAGAACAGTTTATACAAATATGAGTTATCTATGGGCATAAGTAGCTTAAGACTTCCAGTACACAGAGTACACAGTTCTTATTATTACAGGGTATACTGATATAACATATGTTTCATTATTAAAAGTTTTTGTTTAAGTTGAAAATATCAAATCAACGCCTGTCAAAAACTTTTGCACTAAACAAAACCTTAAGGCAGTTCACATAGCATACCCATAAGTGTTTCTACCGATGAATGTATGAATGAATTCACAATCATTTCATAATACTATGAATATGTACACGTTAGTGTGTGTGTGTGTGTGTGTGTCTGTGTGTGTGGTTGTGTGTGTGTGTGTGTGTATGTGCCAAGTTGCGGGAAAACTATTTGCCAACTTACTTCCGTTTCAATTTGTTGTTCCACTTGTGCGAGTGTACTCGCTCTTTCTCACTTTCTTTCTGTCTCTCTCTCTCTCATGCCTTTAGCACTTTCTTACTGGCACTTTCTCGCTCTTTTTATTGTTCTGGCTGTTGCTTTGTCGTGATTAGACGCGGCACATTGAAAAATCCACCATGGCCAAGGAAAAGAGGCGCAGGAAAAGGCGGCAGCCAAAGTGATGTTGTCTCTACATTTTTCTTGCCAAGGCAACAGAGGCAACTTTTAAGTTCTTTCTCTCTCTCTTTTTCTTTCTTTCTCTTTCTTTTACTCTATGCTATGTTCTACTTGTCAACGCACATAAATTTCCCAACAAACACACTTATACACACACATGTAGAGCTCAGCTGCGAAAACTCAAGTCAAGGAGCGGCTTGAAGCGTTTCTTTTCTTAGCAACCCGCAACAATACATATTTCTTGCTTGTACGGTACGCTCTCGATTCCTCGCACTTTCTCACTTTCTCCTTGCTGCTTTCTATCCAACTCATTCTGCTTTTTTTGTGTGTACTTCCGCTTGCCTCTTGCCTTGCCGGAATCTTTTAGCAGAAGCCAAGTGCCATCTGTCTTAGGGCTAGCCAATTCTAGGGCCGCACAGTGGATTCATGGCAATAAATCTAATTCTAATTGTATGTAATACTATATACAATTATTTTGTGGTATTTATTTAAATAATAATATTAAAATATATATTAAATTAAATTATAAGGCACATATATTTTTTAAAATGTTTTTTATTATAATTTTCCTTGCTGATTATACCATGAATGAATGATGAATTTAATAGGATTCCATATTGTTACTTTAATTGCTCCCACTGTGCTTGTGTGTGTGTATTTGTGTGTGTGTGTGTATGTGCGTCTGTGTGTATAAGTGTTTAAGAGTGTGTGTTTGTTTTCAATTTCAATTTTACAGTAATGCCCTGGCGACGATTCGCAAAAAGATTCATGGCACAGCCATACTATAGTATAGGCTGTCTATACACTATATATAAACGATACTTATATATATATACATATCAGTCTCTTCATATCAGTACATGTGTATGTGTATAGAAATATAGTACACATATATACAATATAGTAATGAATAACGGCACAATTTAACACTTGCTTTCATTGGAAAATTACGTAGCCGATGCGTTGCCTTCATAGCCCGGACTCGCACTCACTCTCGCACTCTCTCACTCTGCGGTTGTCTCTTTCGATTGTTGTGCTTTGTTTTCAGGCGTGTTGAAAGCGTTTTAATAAGCGTCCAAATTGTGGCAGCGTGTGTGCTTCATGGCTGAAAATCTGAACATGGCTGACCGTTTATAAATCAATTGGATTTGTGTCCACAGTTTTCTTTCTTTTTCCTTCTTTTCAGTATCTGTCTTTCTCTTTTTGTCTGCCCCACTCTCTCTGTGTCGCTTTGTCATACGCTCTTTTGATATGCTTTTTATAAGTATTATTTTATTTATTTTCTTTTCTCTTTTGGTCTCTCGTTTTGTCGGCCAGCCGTAATGGTCATATGTTTGCCACTGGTTGTCCAGGAGATTGGGCCCGTGTTATCATTATGGCACTGCAATGAGGCGTGTCACGGCATGCGTCACGCAGTGCGATAACACCGCACGAGGGACTCAACAACAACAACAACAACAACCACAACAACCACAACAACAGCAGGCAACCATTTGTGCCACATCAATAAAAATAACAAAACTGTATGGGAGACGCTCAGGGACTGACACACCAAGGGAAATAGAGAGAGAGAGAAACAGAGCTGATGAAACGTGGCCAAGCCTCGTGGCATATACACATGGGCAATCATGGGCGCCGTTTATTTAGTTTCGTTTTATCAGCAAAAAGGGGGCACACTCATTCTCACACTCGCTCTCATTCACACACTCACTCTATGTATCTATCGCTTAAGTCTTGTGTCCAGTGCACAAAACCAAAATCAAATCAGTTTGATTTATGTCTCGACCATTTGATAAATGAAAGGCTCTGTGGTTTTTAATACACTTTCATTCATATTTTCCGAGTACACTCATGCATACCATACACTCAATGAGTAGTTCTATATACATACCTATATACTATATAGCCAAAGTTTTATGTTTAAGGTTTCGATCAAGCTAAAATTACAATAGAAAATCGTTTGGAAAATGATGAAAGCATAAAACGAACTAAAGCACATTATTCATTGATTATTAAATCACTAAAACATACTTATATTCAGTAGTGTTATACTTATATATACCTTGTGCATATGTAAATCGAAATTGAAGCATAAGCAGGAACAATAAGCTCAGTCGTTCGAATATTCATATATATGTTTTTGTATGGAAATTGAAAATATATACAAAAAAATAAATCACATCAAACATACAAATATATACAGATTTTTCATATTTCTTGCAATTACCCTAACATCTGCTTGAAATATGAGCATTGTAAATAATAAATGAGAAGAAAAACTCATAATAACAAATTTTCAAATACATAAACATAAAGAGCAAAGAATTCTAAAAAAATGAAATGAAATGAAAAGAAACGAAGCTGCAAGTCATTGAAGGGAAACCTGCAAAGCGAACACAAAAAAAAAAATAAATAAATAAAATCAAAAATAAAAATAATACAAAAAAAAAAAAAAAAAAATCAACAAAAATAAAGCAAAAGAAATACAAAAATTGAATGGCAAATGCGCGACCTTTGACCAGCGAATTCAGTAAACAGGAACGCAAATAATTTCCGTTTTAAAAGCAACACTGAACCAAATAGAGACTCCATGCACTCAGACACGACACCACACCAATTTCAATCCACTCGACAACCGGACACTCCACCTCACTCCATCTTACTCCACCTGACTCCACTCTACTTCAGTTCAGTTCACTCCACTGAAAACTCTATACCACTTCAGTACAGTAAAGCCACTTGAAGTATCATCCCTAGACGGCTTCCGTTTCCGTTTTCCTGTACAAATATGCAGCATGGTTACCACTCAAAGAGTTGCTCCAGCCGCGTAGGTCGCGAACGAACATGTTGACATGATTTGAGCCGGGTCTTGGTCCAGATGCCACTAACCACTAACACCACTACCACAACCCTCTCTCACTACCCACTGCCCTCTACCATTTTTCAATTCTCATCCTTTTAGTCTGTTGATAGCGTTTTCTTTGCGTTTTTTCTTTTTTCTGTCCATGTCTCTGGAGTGTGCCTAGGTGGCTTATTGGTCAGACATTTCCACTGATAAATAGAAATTTCCCCTTGCTGTATTGTGCACTCACTGCTTTGGGCTCTTTAAAACCTTCGCTTTTTTCCTCTGTCCCTTTTCGCTTCACAATCATGATGTATATCTGAATAGCTTTGCACGTGTCGCTGTGTTATTCAATCGATTGTCCAAATCTAAATATAACAAATCGTTTGCCTTGTGCGAACATTCAAAGGCATCAAATACTGTTTAGAGTTTCGTGTTATCGATAACTCGACACAGTTAAGAACAAAGATGTATCCGTGCTACACATTTTACTCATTTATAATGAAGTTTCATATATTTATTGATAGCATGTAAATTTGTAGGTTATCGTTGGCTATCTACCACACATAAACTACAATCTGTTATCGATAACTGTCAAAATATGTCATAATTTAATAATGTTCCATAGGTTGTTATCATGGTCGTGCAACATCAGTTTTTAATTGCACACAGGGTATCTGTTGGGTCCATATTATTATAGATGTTGTGCATATTTAGTTGTTCTTATTTTTTATGCCTTTGTTGTTTGTTTCATGTTGCAGCTTTTGCTTTTTTTATGTCATCGTAAACAGCACATAATACTAAAGAGCTTTGTTTTGCAGCATAAAGGACGAGCGCGTCTGGTTGAAAAATTTGCTGCCTACTTGCCCCGGCGAATGGAGAGATATAGATAGAGTTAGTGGGCGTGCAACAAGGACTTTCAATAACTATATGTGCCTCTCAGTCTGTCACTCTCTTTCATATCGCTCCTCTTACACCCTCTTCCACTATTTTTTTTTTTTTTCGTCTCGGTGTATGTGGCCCCATTGCCTTTTGCCTCGTGTGAATAATAAAATAGTTTCGAGTATCCATTTGCATATTTAAAAGGACAGTCGCTACCCATAGGGGGCAAGGAGTTGGAGAAAAGAAGTTCGAGTTGAAATTGTATTTGGGTTTGGGTATTCGAGTTTTCTGGGAGGGTCAGATTTTTGGATGGGGTTTGGTAGTGCTAAAGATGATACCAAATATTTGCTGTAGCACTAAACGTTGTCATTTTCACGTCTCCCTTCATGTTCTGTATGTCTCTGTTGTGCCTCAACAGGATTGGGGCGGCGGGAAGAAGGTTGCCAACGACCCTCCTACACACACATGCACATATGTGCCTTCTTCGAACTACAAACCCGTTGGGTTCCCACTTTTTCGCTTTTGTTTGGGGGTACAGCTTTTCATGTCCACAGCTGCTAATGGCTTTCATTTCGTTCCCTGCCCTGCCACGCCCACAAACGGCATGGAAGGCATTTTGATTTAATTTTTTATGCACTCTCATTAAATAATAGCAGCACGTCAGACAAGCATGCCATGGACACACACACGCGCACAAACTGTGGGGCAAATAAACTTGCAACATCTGCTACTGCTATTGCGCTCCCGACTGCCTCATGCCGCAGAACATGCACCTACTCTTCGAATGTGTGTGTGTGTGTGTGTGTGTGTGTGTGTGTGTGTGTCTGTGTGTGTGGTTTGTAGCATTTCCCTTTGGAACTTGGCTGTCCATGTTGATTTAGGTTAACAGCAACTGAAATAAAATTTCTACCACACAAATATACGGAGAGACTATTTGGCTTTGGCTTTGAATCGCTAGAAATTACACACACACACTCATGCACGCATACACACCCACACAAACACTCACATACACTCACATACACACACATACACACACATACAGACACATGGCAAGCAGTAAAATTAATTAAACGTAAATAAAATTCCAAATAATGCAGTAAATTTTTGGTGTCGTCGCCAAAACGCCAAAATGTAGCGATCTACCGAGTGCCATAACGTCCAGCTTCTGTTGTAGGCAGCTTGACTCTAATGAGTTTCATAGCAAGCAATATTTAAACAAATGAATGTTGAAACAAGTGCTCCAATATATGATATAAATGATTGTATTATTCTGTAAACAAATATTACAAAGTAGATAGTTGCAACGGATCTATTTAATACTTTACAGTTACATACCAATGAGCTTTAAGGCATGCACACTTAAGGTGCTCATGTTAAAAGTGCTTTATTTAAGGCCTTGGGGTATATGGCTCATGTTAGGAAAACTTTTAAGATAAAGCAACCGTGAAAATGGGAAATTTGTAAGTAGTTGTTGGTGATGTACCTATTGCCCTAGGGTATTGAAAAGTTTGCTATTTGCATGTAAATATGAGGCTCGTATAATTAAAAATTACCAGTTGAGCTAAGTTTATATGTTAGAACAAGTGCAAAAATTTCTCAATTATTCAAAATAACTTAGAGAACACTTGTCGCACATATACTAAATAGAGTAAAACAAATTGTTTAAGAAATACAGGACAAGGTAGAGTTAAAGCTATAAAGAGCAACAGAGCAAGGGCTTAAGGCATTCGGTTGATAACAACAATAACTATTATTGGTAAGGTATTTACAGTGAGGACTGTGTACTGTATTGAAAACTTGTATCTTACAAAACAACGTAACGTAAATCCCAAGCCCACGTCTAGGCTCACAGCCTGAACTCGATTCCGATGCCTGACAGTCTCGGATTAAAGGCCAGAAATAAACGAGCAAAGAGACATAAGATTTCTGTGAATATATGTATATATGTATGTATGTATATAGGTATATGTATGAGTAGACAATATGCGATTGCATGACACATAATAACATAAAGGTATTACAGGAGCTTATATAGTATTTTCCACAGACACACACAAAAGATATGTATGTACAAATACGAATCGAAAAATAGTTAAGCACAGTTTGCTTATGGAAAGCTTATGCCACACACCGCACATATTGTGGTCCAATTTTCAATGGAAATTGTCTTTTGTATATATTTATATCTCAAGCAGTTTGCTACTGTGGACAACTATTTGTTTTGCCTTACTTGGAAATGCCCTGAGTCATTGTGAGATAACAGAGTTTAACATAGTTTTTAAATTAGACGGTTTCGAATATAAAGAATATATTTTTTTTGCTCTTGTTTGGTCTATTTCATTTTAAATTGAAAGCTGAAACACTCAACTGTTAAAAGCTGGTTGTTATAGTTACTCTTGTTTTATTATAGCTAAAACTACAGATGGACAGAAAACTCGAACAGCCGTAGTTGACTAACGAAAGCTGCTTGTTTCTACCTAATATTATCGGTTAATTAGGCACACTAAAGCTATTCCAATTCTTTCCAGCTGAAAGACTACTGACTGACAGAAAGCTGCCTGCTTTAAGCAGCTGATAAAACTAATACTGACTGTAAAGCTTGGCAATTTGGTAATGGGGAAACACAAGAACTTGACCATAAACAGCAGCTTAGGATTATTCCCTGTATTTCTTTTTTTTTTTTTTTTTTGGAGGGCGGTAAGAAAAACTAGCATAGACAACTGATTAAATTAAGTATGCAAAGCCATTGAACTTGACCTTGGCCCTTGGATTTGAGAGGGTTCGGACGTCTTGGGGAAGCAAAGGAGTTACAGGGAGTGTTGGTTACGGTTGCTGTGGATCGGCATCGGATTGCGATTGGTATTGGTAAGGTACGGCACGGGGTAGGGAGTACGAAGGGTTGTGGGGATGTTGAGTTGATGGGGTGCCATCGTGTAAGTTTGGAGGTCAATGGCTTGTCCGGGTGCATGATTAAATAAAAGTATCCGCTTACTGCAGCATCCATTGTCATTTATTATGATTACGTGCACATGATGCTGACAGTTGATGCCATTTTGGCCCTGGCCACGTGCTGAGCGCACTAAGGTTCATTTTATATTTATATCTTTTATTTATTTTATTTTTATTTTTTTGGTTCTTGTTGTTGGTCTTGTTATTGTTTTCGTGTGTGTGAGTGGGCCTTTGGTCGCAGGTGTCAATGGCCGAACAGATTTTGCGATACTTACGAGTGGTAACGCTCGAAACGATTTGATCTTAAAGTTTTTATGATGCCAATGTAATGCGAACAAGAGGCTTTACGCTTTATTAGCCAGTGACATGTATAGCACACCGTTCTCACAGTTCCCCTCATCCATACGTAATACCTATCTAGAACCGCCACCCAGCATCCTCTGACACCGTCTTTGATGATAGGCGCTGGGCGGTAGGCGATGCATTAATTTAATCGTCATGTCATTTCATGTTGAAAGTTTTGTTTTACGTTCCTCGACTGTGTGTGTGTGTGTGTGTGGGGTGGTTGCCATAAAACGACATTGGCTTTTTGTGTTGAATGACAACCCACGGCCCAACACCCTGCACCCTCCACCAGCACCTTGTGGTGTTACATGCACACAGACAGACATTTGCTGGCTTTACTCTGAATGCTCTGTCAATCAGAGAAGAAGCCGCCGGCGTTAAATGAGCTGAAGTGGCAGTTAAAATTGCAATATGGTGCAGGGCAAGCGCCTGAGGTTACTAACAGGGTGCAAAAACAAGGCCAAATGATGACTAAGTGAGGTGTGTGTGCGCGTCATAGGGATTGACAATTGCGCTCATACATGGAAATATCGTAGTTCTAATGGAAATAGTTAGCGGCATAGTCTACCTGATTATGCAGGCGTGTTTGTGTATCTGTATGGAAGTGTGTGTGTTCAGCTGTATGTGTGTGTGTGTGTGTACCTATGTGTGGAAGTGTGTGCATTCAGATGACATGCAGCACTGCTTCATTTAATGACTTTGAAATTTGGCTCAACTTTTCAAATTACAGGCATGCTTTTGCATCAGCCATGGGCACATACACACATAGACGTATAAACATTTTCATATGCATATATACACGTGTGTGTATGTGTCTATCACAGAATGAGCTTACCATGAGCTTACCATAATCAACATATAAAATGCTAAAAACTGTTGAATAAATGTATAGCATGCGAGTTTATAATAGAGAAATGTATATGATAAATAACAATAAATAACATTAAATATGTTAAACAAATTTTCTTTGAGTACTAAACTAAAAAAAATTAGTTCTCTATTATCAAAGGCTTTAGCTCTTAGTTTATATGAATTAATAGCAAAACTTCTTAAAATAAAACTCACCTTTGGCGTCAATAGTATATCCCGTAGATCTTGAGATAACTGCAACAAAAATATAAAGAAAAATATATTAATCCAATTGAATTTAATTATAATGAAAACATTTTTCAAATATACCAGAAATCGTAATATCCAAGCACTTGAAATTATATACAGCTACAATCTAATTATTTCAGCTCGAAATTGATTTGATCACATAAGTTGAGCTTGTTTGATTATATTTCACGCAATTGACCTTACTTGGATGAAGTGGGAGTAGTAGAGAAGGGTGCATAAACACGAAGCAATTCACATAAAGTATAATAGTTTTCTAACAGTTATTGATGATGCAACAAAAATACAAACAGCAACAAAAAACGTTGAATGGGGCAGAGCAAAACTAAATGATTAATGAAATACGAAGCAACCACATGGAAAATTATGTGCGAGTAGCAAAACGGGAAAATATACAATTTGCGTTAAATAAATAACAACATGAAATAACCCAACGAGTGAAAAGAGACAGGGACAAGCAGACAGAGAGGAAGAGAGGGAGAGAGAGAGAGAGAGAGCGTGAGAGAACGAGAGAATTTGAGAGAATATTTGCGTTTGAAGTGGAGAAAAGAAATTATTATTTAGATTGAAAATATGTGTTGGAAATTAATTTGTTTTCAGCCAAAATTGAGCGGTCATTTGGTAATGTAAATCAGTAAATTAATATTGCCACCAGCTCTGAACGTAAACAAAAATATCCAACAGTAGGGACTAACCCGACAGTAGGGACCCTGTGTTTAGTATTTTTCGAACATAATAGTATTTTTGGGGCAGAATAGTATTTTTGGAGTA
>JBANCZ010002261.1:0-16544 GCA_037040025.1 Sphaerogastrella javana | reverse complement strand
ATGGAGAGCTAAAAGTTATGGTGGCCAAGTGCGAAGTTAATGGAGTTTTGCTACTCCAGCAGCGTTGGTAGCAACAGCAGCAACAGCAGCAGCAGCAGCAACAGCAGCAGCAGCAACAGCAGCAGCAGCAGCTAGCGGATGCTGCTACCGGACACTTGGACCGCGCACAGCTCTGTTCAACTCAGCTCAGTTTGAGTCAACTCAACTGAACTGAACTGCAGTGAACTGAACTGGACTTGCCACTTGCCACTTGCCACTTGCCGCATGCCGCAGATTGAACTTAATTTTGCACAAATGCAATTTATAGAAAATTGTTGCCACTTGTTTTTACGTTGATGGCACTTGAGCTTCGGCTCCAGCTCCAGCCTCAGCGAGCGAGTTGAACTGTTGCTGCTGCTACTGCTGCATGCCACGTCCACGTTGCAAACGCTGAGGCATAAATGATAATAAATGCAGGTAGCTAGAGCGAGGCCTTGCAGCGCGCATCCATTATTTAAATTTTTGCAAAATTAACAATTAAAATGTCTAATGGTAAAACGCGCATCCCAGCCCAGACGCACACACACACACACACACACACACACACACACACACTCAAGCATACATATCGCATATCATAAAAGCGTCCAGCGTATAGAGCAAGCGGGTCGAGGCAACTCGAATTGAGTTGAGTTGGGTTGAGTCGGGTTGGCGCGGTTTTCTTGGAACTGCAGCGCTTGATGATGAGCAGCAGCACCAACAACAACAACAACAACAAATACAACTGCCACTACAACAACAACAATAAAAACAACAAGAGGAAGGTGCATGTTGCATCCTGTGTGCCACATCAGTTGCAGTTTGCAGCTTGCAGTTTGCAGGTTGCAGTCACTGATGATGCTCGCAATTATTAGACATGGTTGACTGGCTAATCACGGCTGGTCTGGGCGAGCCTATAATAGTTGGGATTTGCATTGAGTGCAGGAAGTGCAAATTGCCATCATGGATTAGCGTATTTTTACATTGGCGTACATCAGTGCATGCATAAACACGCTCTACACACTCCTCTACAATTCTGCACCTATGCAGTTCCGCAGAACTCATCCAAAAAGAGACAGAGCCAGAGACAGACACAGAGACGGTGATAGAGGGAGGAAGGGAGGGAAATATTGTCTCTGGCTACCTGTGTTGAGCGGCTTAAGTATTCAATTTATCGGCTCGGGGCTATAAAAGCCAGATTCTGTCATCGTTTACCCAACAGTCGGCACTCTCTATAATCTGGCCAAAAACAATTGAAAAATGTTGGCTCTACGCTATATAATTGCATTGGTATTCGCCAGGCTGTACCACTACAACAGCATCAGCATCGCGAGGCCCCTTGGATTGAATCGAAATACTGGGAATGGTAACAAAGCCAAGTAGTTAGAGCCTTGTGTAAATTTAAAAACATTATTTTGGTAGAAACGAGATCATTAAGCAGGCTTCCGAGCAGGGAATATGCATATGTAATAACTGTAACAGCACTGGGGTGACATTAAAAATCCATTAATATTCACTTTTCAGTGGACATCTACAGCTTTAGGGTAGCGGTGCTTGATCAGGAATCATTGTCACAGCTATAGCTAAGTCATGAAACTATAGTTTAACCAAACGCAGGGGCAGGCGAAGGATGATTCTTGGTTCAGGCTAAATATCTTCATTCCCTCATCTTATGATTTAAAAGTATTACAGATTTACAGTGTTCACTGGGAACCCTTCTGAAATAAAATTATGGTTGTACGCTTCCGATTCTGTCAATAGTTTCCCCCAAGGTCTTCTATTTGATCGGGTTATGTAGTTTTTGAAACCTATCGCTCCTTAACACAAGATACTCGAGAATATTAACCAAAAAGTATATTTACTATATAAATATAAATTCACTCCAGACAAAACATAAATAGTTGATACAACATTTTTGTTTAACCTTAAAGTGGTTGCACGAAGTAAGATGTGATCGACAGTATTGGAATCAGACCCTGTGCGAAGAGTGTCCGAGACTGAGTTAATAAAACACACATTTACCAATTATGATTATCCAAATTTATTTAGTCGCCTTCAAAGTAGTCCCCATTATAGGCAATACACAAATGCCAGCGATTCTGCCAGTCTAGGCGTTTTTCGGGAAAGCTGAAACGGGTTCCACGGAGCGACAACTTAAGTCGAAGAAACAAAAATAATTTGCACGGGGATAAATTTAACGAATACGGATATTGTTCGATGGTATTTATGCAGTTTTTGAAATTGTATTCGTTCACAATGGTAGCTCGATGTAGCGGCGCTTTGTCGCCTACAATTCCGGCCGTGTTTTTCGAATTATTTCACACAAACGCCGAAGAACGGTCAAGTAAAATTCCTTTGTGACCGTTTGTCCCTCTGGTACGAATTCATGATGGTCGGTACCGTGAATATCGGCCCCATATCCAGTCCCTATACCTTTTTGACAGAAGGTATATCGAAAAATGGGCTCAACTTTCAACCGTTTCTTCAGACAACGTCAAAGGAATGACAAAATCATCAAGTTTCTTTTTTCATTTTCGAAAGATTTGCATGCATTTATTTGTTTTAATGTATATATATATAATTTTATTAATAATTCAATATTTTACATAGATAGAATTGTTTCAAGTATTTGATGTGTGACTCTATTCGCAGTTTCTATAACATGTACCATACTATACAATATCTGAAACATTCAATTTACAAAAGAAAAATGCAATTTGATTCACAATAAACAAAAATATACAAATATATATATATATATATTATATATGTTTAGTAAATGGTTTATCAGAAGATATCATAGTATTATGTGTATATTATTTTACCACACCATATGTAAGCATTAAATTTCTATGGAATCGAAATCAAAATCAAAAGCAAACTTATGAACAAAATAATGCATATTCAAAAATTTATTTATGTGCAAAGTTGTATCTTTGTTTATTCGTTTTTTTTTTTGTAACTACAATGAAGCATTTTTGATACCAACAATTTGTTGTTGTTGATTAATTTCATAGACATTTATATAGTGTTGAGTCTTAACCTTAGTCAATTTCACTAAATAATTGCATTAGAATTATGCTAGCTTTAGTTAGTTTTTAGTTTTTTTCCAACGAATGTTTGAAATGTTAATTAATCAAGGGCTGCATATTTGTTTTTCGTTTTTTTTCTTTATGTGTGTTGCTGTTGTTGTGGTTTCAGGTTTTCGATCTTCTGTTGATCTTCATTTACTTCCTAAAGCAGGAGATGGGATTGAAGTAGCACTGCCTGTACCTCACTTGCCGTTTGCTCTCGGGCAGCCGATACAACTCGTTCATGTTGCCATAGCTGGGTGTACGAAGGTAGGCACTGTACCTTGGCAATTGAAAGGAGTTAGATATCAGTTATATCTTATGGGGAGCCATAGCTTACGTGGGTCTATACTGCGAGAATAGCATCTGCAAGCGATCCATGGGAAAATTTGGATATATGGCCTGAGCGGACAGATCATCATCCGTATCTTGGGCCCCCAAAGCATCCGTGTCCTTGAATTCAATAAATTTTATAAAGATATTATCAATATTCCATATATTAGTCTACTTACGTCACGCTTCTCGGCTGTTTGAGGACGCGCCTCATTGAGAGCAAAGCACACGCTGAGGAGCAGGCCATAGCACAACAGGATTTGCATTGTCTTCATCATATTGTTGAATGAGTTGAGCTGTACTAAAATGAATATTAATATATTTATGTAAATATAAAGTCTAACACTTGCATCATAAGTCACAATTTTCTCGAATTAAATCAAATGCAAATCGCACCGGATTAGCAAATTTCAAAGGATTAGAGTGCATAACAAAAGGCATTGTGGTTGCCACGGCCACCGGACATTGAACACTGGGCACCACAAACGTGACCTGCATGCTTGTGTAAGCACTCTCACAGCCATGGTGGGATGGAAAGGATGACGTATGGATGGGTTCGACTGGGCTAAGCCACTCAAACTGAGGCGTAAGTGCATTTCCGCAATTAAAATCGGATATGAACTTGTATTTCCAGTCGGTGGGTGTATAAGTACTACGATTCAGATTCTGATTCAGGTGCTGCAACCTGTAATGTGCAACGTCTTGTGGCAGCAACAACAATAACAACAATGAGAACAATTTCAAACGGTTTAGCAAAGTTTAATTGAATTCGATTGTGGGTCATGACTCAATGTAACTTTGCAGGCCCTTGAAGATTTACTTCTGTTCCAATTGTTACCTGCGCTTTTGTTCAAACATTTCACTTTGCGGTTAATAATAGCAACAATCTGTTCAGATCGTTCGAGCTGATCAACAGCTGGTTTGCACCTCTGGCTCACTTTAATATCAATCAAAAAAGTTTCAGATTAAGATTGTTGGCTACTGTAGAATCATTAAAAAGCATTTTAACTTGACATTAGATGAGTTGATTCTATTGTATAGAAGGATAGATTTAAATATATTTCCTATTAAAATCAACAGAAGTAAATTTAAATAAATTATTATTATTATTATTAGTTCCAATGGTTTTCATATGTAAGTATTCATTATTAATAGCTTTAACGATTTGATATAACATTTTTTTTTTTAAAGAGTAAAGCACATTAATAGCTAAGTTTGCTCGGATTTCTTGCTTCTGTTCTCCTTCCGCTGCTCTTAGAATATGTATGTAGCATAAAATATTATAATATAATAATATAATAATATAATATAAGAATTTAAAATATTCATGTTGTTTGTCTAGACTACCACAATGAGTGACCATTCTCAGCTCTTGGGTGTAAAAGTGAAAGAAACCATAGTCAGATGCGGATGAAGGATGATGGTTCAATTCACGCTAAGGATATGCGTAAGTTTGCCCCTGACAGCAGCCCACGCCGCCCCTGAAGCGAAGTTATGAAGAAAGCCAAGAATCAGTACAAAACAGACAGAAAAACGGAGAAGAGATTTTCTACACTAGTTTTCTATGCAACTTTTCTTTTTCCGACTATTAGACGTTGAAAATCAGATAGATATATCCGGAAAGAGGTAAAAATTGGCTCGTATTTATGTTTTCAGTCCGTTGAGTCGACTACGCCTTCCCTCACTTGCGCCCTTATACAGAAGGTGGGAGTATTATTATGATTTTGCGATTAAACTGTCTCATCATGCGAAACCATGCGGAATTGCAATAATACTAACATCCACCCAAAGATACAGGCTACATTGCTCAGCCAAGTTGGTTTGCCACTCGAATAGAGGCCGTAGGGTTGGATTTTGAGTGGAAATACAGCGATTTGTAGCAAAAACAATTCACACTGAAAGAAATTAATGAATGAGTACTAATTTTGAGATCTTATATTGCCTACTACCAGTCTGGAATGCTGTTTGTGGTCTTTAGATGTGTTGCAATGATGACTGAGCTGCCAGGCTGTCTCTCTGTAAGTTCTCATAATCATATCGTAGGTCAGATCGAGCACATAACAGTCCACAGCAATTACAGCATAAAAAGCCCAGCCCAAACATTGATAGAACAGACCATTATCCTTAGAATTTAGCATACTGGTATAGTAGCCCAGGCCGGCGGCTGTAAATATCAGAGACAGCCTTGAGGTGACCATCACAAAATTATAGCAGACATTCAGACGCTGCATCAGTTTGGCCAGTTGCCAGTGTTTCCAGCGTAGATGATGCAGCTCTAGAGTAGCCGCTGCTTCATTGGACTTAATCAATTGCTCCAGGCGACTGTTCATGCACATATAGAGCCCACAAATGCGCCACGTGAATAGGAAATGCAGGTGCATGCTGATATCAACACCACCCATTGCCAGCGCAAAGAATAGCACGTTCAGAACGTCTATAGTGTGGTTGCCCAAAGAAACTCCGAACTCATTGAACGTCGTAAACAAATAGGTAAAAATTAATCCAAGTAGTATCCATAATATGCAGTTCTTCACTATGTATAAGAGAGACAATTTCCACTCGAATTTCCGGTTTCTGGTGCTCGTATAACGATAGAGGCGCTGCATCCGTTTCAGCTCTTGATCTACGGCACTGGTGACTCGCTCCATGGGCACACGGATAAGCAGCCGTATCATGCTCGTGACATCGGCAATGGTGGAATTGGTGTTCACAGTTAGTTCCGTAACCATATCCATACCATTAATTATAACATAAATGGAAACGAGATCCCCGGCGACGGTTAGGAAACATACAATGTTAACCAAACTGGCGATAAGCTGTGTCCATTTGGTGTTGCTATAGAGCCGTCTTCTGTAGTCGTAGCGATAGCTCGTGACACCGATAAATATCGATAAGTATGCGAAGAGCTCATAAAGCGCACGTTGAACTTTACCCGTGGGCCACATTGCTACAACTAATACGACTATCTAAATAGACTCTATAGGGTCTCATTTAAGGATAGTTTAAAATTCACTAGGGAGCTCAAAGGTGTGATTAAAGTTTAAAAAATCGCGTGCTTGACTCTATATCAGCCAAAGTGAAATGTAAAAGCGAATAATTTTAGCTGGATACGTGCAGTGCTGACAAGATAAATTAATGGATATTGTATTTTCCCCAAATTATGGCACCCAGAAATGTAGCCAGGAATCGCAAAATGTTAGTTTATCTCCTGATAGGGGAAGTTTGAGCTTTTTTTCCAGGTGAAGCCGTTGAAAATCGAATAGATATGTCCGGAAAGATCCTAAATTGGCAACACATGTCCGTATGTATGCGTATGTTTGTGTGTGCGTTGAGTGGACCATGCAATCCCTCTCTCGCATCGTCATACAGAAGGTGGGAGTATCATTATGATTTTGCGATTAAACTGTCTCATCATGCGACACCATGCGGAATTGCAATAATACTAACATCCACCCAAAGATACAGGCTACATTGCTCAGCCAAGTTGGTTTGCCACTCGAATAGAGGCCGTAGGGTTGGATTTTGAGTGGAAATACAGCGATTTGTAGCAAAAACAATTCACACTGAAAGAAATTAATGAATGAGTACTAATTTTGAGATCTTATATTGCCTACTACCAGTCTGGAATGCTGTTTGTGGTCTTTAGATGTGTTGCAATGATGACTGAGCTGCCAGGCTGTCTCTCTGTAAGTTCTCATAATCATATCGTAGGTCAGATCGAGCACATAACAGTCCACAGCAATTACAGCATAAAAAGCCCAGCCCAAACATTGATAGAACAGACCATTATCCTTAGAATTTAGCATACTGGTATAGTAGCCCAGGCCGGCGGCTGTAAATATCAGAGACAGCCTTGAGGTGACCATCACAAAATTATAGCAGACATTCAGACGCTGCATCAGTTTGGCCAGTTGCCAGTGTTTCCAGCGTAGATGATGCAGCTCCAGAGTAGCCGCTGCTTCATTGGACTTAATCAATTGCTCCAAGCGACTGTTCATGCCCATATAGAGCCCACAAATGCGCCACGTGAATAGGAAATGCAGGTGCATGCTGATATCAACACCATCCATTGCCAGTATATAGAATAGTACGTTCAGAACGTCTATAGTGTGGTTGCCCAAAGAAACTCCGAACTCATTGAACGTCACAAACGTAAAGGTAAAAATTAATCCAAGTAGTATCCATAATATGCAGTTTTTCACTATGTATAAGAGAGACAATTTCCACTCGAATTTTCGGTTTCTGGTGCTCGTATAACGATAGAGGCGCTGCATTCGTTTCAGCTCTTGGTCTACGGCACTAGTGACTCGCTCCATGGGTACACGGATTAGCAGACGTAGCATGCTCGCGATATCGTGAATGGTGGAATTGATGTTCACAGTTAGTTCCGTAACCATATCTATTCCATTAGTTGTAGCCCAAATGGAAACGAAATCCACGGCAAGGGTTAGGAAAAGGACAATGTTAACAAAACTGGCGATAAGCTGTGTCCATATGGTGTTGCTATAGAGTAGCCTTCTGTAGTCGTAGCGATAGCTCGTGACACCGATAAATATCGAAAAATATGCGAAGAGCTCATAAAGCACCCGCTGGACTTTACCCGTGGGCCACATTGCTACAAATAATACGACTATCTGAATAGACTCTATCGAGTCGGTATTCAGGGTAGTTCAGGTGCCACTAGGGACCTCTTAAGTATGATTAATCGTTTGAAATAATCGCGTGATTAACTCCATATCAGTAAAATTTGAAATCAAAAAGCGAAAAATGAATTTCAGTTGGATACGTGCATTGCTGACAGCATAAATTAAGTGATATAATGTAAAATGTCAATAATTCAAATTTGTATAAATATCGATAAGTATTAAATAAGTTACAAAATGTAATAATATTTTAACAATATTTACATTTATTGTGATCTTTTACCTTAAGTATTACACTATTGAAAATAAATCCCTGCGAAAATCACTGTGCTTATGTAGTATATATTCGATGTAGTACAGTTTTTACAGGAGCTGATGATTTTCTGTTAATTTAACAAAGCTCTTTTTTCTCTTATTCTTCTATATTTGTTCGATGGGGCACACACATATATGAATATAACATGCATGTCTTGCCTATATCATTTATTATGTAACAGAGATGATTCCCTGTCGCATTTCATGATTTCATTTACTCTTATGATGGAGGCGGTTTCTTTCTTGGGCCTTGGTGCACCCACTCAGCGGGCACACGGAGAATCATTTTCTCTCCCAAGTCTCAAGTTAAACATAAATTTACCGGAAAGAGTAATGAAAGGATAGTGATAATCGAACTAGAGGTCATTTGGTATTCCTGCAGAGTCGCTTCTTATAGAAATATCGACAACGCGTAAACCGATAAGTATCGCCAAATGTGCTGAGCTTATCGAGCACACGCTTTCTTTTTATTATGGGCCACATTAGAACTAAACTCGATTGCAATCAGAGAACTATTATATATATAGAAGGGATTGTCTGGGTGTGGCTCTTTCCTCGTCACTAGGGAGCTTAAAGAGACTATTAAAAATATACTGTAATTGCATTTTACACTCTAAAGTTGTTGATGAATTGAAAAGTAAAAGAGTCAAACTAGTTTACGTTACTAATATGCATTCGATAACGATAATGCATTCTAAACGGCCTTTATGGACCAGGTACCTGAAATTGAAAGATCGATTGGTAGGTACTCCTCTACCAAAATTATGATTTACAATTTGAATTTTTTCAACAAAGAAATTACGATATTCCCACAAGTTCCCGTTCTTCTACATAATCTCATTGTATTTATTGGTAATACCTAATCTACGGTTACGTAAAGAGTTTAAGAGTATTGGAGTTTACTTTATAAATATTTAAGACATCCAATTAACTACTACGATTAACTCACAACGTAATTAATTAATTGCTATGACTTAATGGCATTTGTGTGGCCTGCAATGATAACAACTTGAATGTTACATCAAAGTGGAAATAGGAATGCCAAAAGACTTGACCCACAATTATTTATGTATTATGCAAACAATTTTTGGCCAGAGGGTTATTATAGTTCAAAGGATTTGCGAAATGAGCAGAGACTAATTGAAGTTAGAGCTATAGACGGCAAAAGTAATTATCATTGGTAAATAGATTTATGCATGTGTCGACTTCAATTTCGAAGTGTACACGCTACCATTATAATTATAAGCTAATGACATCGTATACAACCTGACTATATTATGGGACATCAAAAAATGATAGAGCATGAATATGTGAGTGGCTCATAAATGCCTCAGGTAGCACTCACAAGCTCATCAAGAGCTGCGTCGGAGGCAAGTGTCGCAGTGGGGTTGGTGTGTGGTGTCACCGTAAACTGTGACAGGATCAACAAATTCGAAACCGAAACCCAATGACGCAAACCGTAAATGTTAATGACTTGAACAGCAACAGCAGCAGCAGCAGCAGCAACAACAGCAGCAGCAGCAGAAGCAGCAATAACATCTTGATGCTCGCTGCAACTCATAAAATCACTGCGCCTTGCCACACGCTGTGGATGATGCTGCTGCTGCTATTGCTGTTGCTATTGCTGTTGCTGCTGCTGCTGCTGCTGCTGCTGCTGCTGCTGCTGCTGCTGTCACCGCCACTGCCACTGCCACATCTAACACACATTTTGTATGCTTAGCTTAGGGTTTATCTCATTTTTTATGGGTTTAAAGCTACTGGTGTCGCTTCTTTTATGCTGTCATTGAAGCTGACCAGGATATGCAAATATGTCTAGGTAAATGCACGGAAATGATAAGATTTTCTGTGCTTTTCGTGCACATGGCCAAAGTGCAAATACTATAGATCAAATGTTAGTTGAAATGTTGCGGATAATGCAAATTCTAGCAGAAGATGGGAATTTAGTTCTGTTTTATGTGCAAGCTCTAAAAATCTAAATTATAGCAAGGAATTTTCATATCTACTGATAACATTTAAACATAATCTGAAATCTGCAAAATAATAACATTGGATTTATATAATCACGATATGAAAACTGCATTTTTGCATAGAAAACATTAAAAGTATAACTAAATTTAACTAAAAGTTATACAGAGTCTCTCAAACAGGGCGGTTCTTTTGCGGCCATTTTGTTTTGGCGACATCTATCAAATCTGTTTTTTCTTATTCAGTCCCTGATGCCAAATCACTATAAATGGGCATTTGAAATAAACGAATATGATATCCCTATGATATCCCCCGTGTGGTTTGCGGGGCTTAGAATACTACCACAGCAACTCTACTGCTTGTCGTACGAGGCGACTAAGTGTGGAGAAACAGTCAACTCACATGTAGTTTGTGACTAGATTGTTTTAAAACCGATATACGGTTATACATTTGGCAATCTTAATAACCCTATATCATAAGGATAGCCTTTCCGTGACTGTTTGGAGTCAAAATAGGAAATGTGTCTTCGGATGCGGGGTTCGACTTAAAAAATCTGGTGCCACGGGTGACTAGTTGCCCAACCGGACACGGCCGGTTTAGTCAGTTGGTTGCGGCCCCCTTGTGGGAGCTTCGTGGTGGTTGTGGTTGCGCCCAAATTTCGCGGGCAAAAAAGTTTTGTACAACGTGGCGTTGTGCACAACGGGATGCCGCTATCCTTAAAGTGGAAGAGGTTTAGATAGGCCTCGCTCAGCACCTATGAGGGAGTGTGATCCAAACAATCACACTCTAATAGGTACTGGCGGAAATCAGCTTTCCAAAAGGGCGCTGATTGACGCTTAAATTAATTCATCGCTTGGCGACGTGGGATAAGGCCGTAAAGGCAGGTGCTCACGTTAATCCAACTAATGACTAAAATGTCCGTCCGTCCGTATGAACATCTAGATTTTGGAAACTATAAGAGCTACAGTATTTCTACTTGACACGAACATTGATGGGTTGCCTAAGCAGATGAAATTTATTTCAAATTTTGTATACCACCTCCCCCACTCCCCCGCAGGCACAAAATTAAAATCAGAACATTCTGAAACCTAGGTCCACATTTGCATCCTCCACCGATTGATGTAAACTATGGATACCTGCCCCCACTACCCCACTTGAGGATCCCAAAAAACTAAAAATAGGAATAACAGGTGAAGCTTTAAAGACAGAAAACTTCAAATTGCCTCACCTGGCGTTATTATAGAGCTAGAACGTTGTGCTTTTGCACATATGTGATGAAATTCATTATACACATTCTCTCATATTCATATTTTGGACACCTATCCCCAACCTCCCACTGGTGGATACCGGGAAGATTAAAATCGGCTTACAAGGCGCAATTTCGAAGCCAGAACGCTGTGATATGGAACATATATCCATAATTACATTATACATCTACTTTTATATCCATTTTTTTCATTGATTTCTATTGACGTTAACGCAACGCGATACATCAAAATGAACAAATGAAACCAGGGACTCCTTCCCGGATCGTATATTCATTCTACTACCATGCATAACTTCCGCTAGGAGCCTAGTAGACTCCTTTAGTGTGTATCCTTTGATACTGTAAAGTTTATGTATTAGTGGTCGCCGAACGTGAACTCCTTACCGACTTTCTAAGTGGTTCGTTGGTAAAGAGATCTGCTCAGCAGGCCAAGGTCGATGATAGATCCCCTAACTCCTTCGGAGTATATCAGTTTTCTTCCGTCGTTAGCTATCACCATGTCAGACTAGCCGGCGCTTCTAGTGTACACTCTCCTATGGCAGTCGTCTCTTTGCTGTCCCATTTCACGGCCCATGCATTGAAGTCGTCAGCAAAAATTTTCCCTAACATCTTCTGCGATATCTTCGAACATATTTCTGAACTGGGCCAGTCCCCTGCTTGGCGGCGCATAGCAGCTATAAATTGTTATACCGTCGACTTTTTCTCTGACGTAACCAACCTGCGCTTCACTTAGCAGCCTTGCAACATTGGCTACCCAGTCGTTGTCCGATCTCCATACGATCGCTACGTTGACTCTCATATCTCGGACAGTTTGCTGCATAAGGGCTTGTGCAGCCTCACAGTGTTTGAGGTTTGTCTGAAGAAAGGTAATTTCTTCAGATCTAGTGCCTTCCATCTGCAGACTGCTCCTTGCAGAACATGCAAAGCAGTTTAGACGTACAGTCTCCCGCCTGTTGGCCTTTAGCACCGCACATTCGACGGAAGTCTGATCTGTCTACTTCGCTCGTGCACTTCCTTGCCAGGTGCCCAAACTTAATGCACGAAACTCTTTGTGAGTACAGTGCGCTTCTGGAGTCTGCACCTAACCCAGCTCACCTTCGGTCGCCCAAGCGCTAGCGCCCGCTTGCCATCCGCAGCCATTCTTACGGTCGCCACTTGCGTGCTGCCGAACGCTGCTCTCTTCGACATATCCTCGGGGGATATGTTGTTTACTTCAAACTGTTTGCTGAATGCTTCGAAAATGTCCTCCTTGGTTGTTATCTCGTCGAGGTCACGACATTCAATCGTGACCCTATTCGTGGCCACGACATTCTATCGTGACCCTCTGTGTTTGTGCTGTAATAGTGGTTGCGTCGCCGAGCGACATGTCAACCATTTCGCGGAAAACTGTAACGCCCTCGGACTTGCTAAGTCGAGCCCCTGTTTATCGATTCTTCCAACCAATAAGCACTCGGCAGGAAAAACTTCAAGAGATGAAGAAACGTCTCTGTGATGTGTCCGTTGTGCTCATCGGGACGGTCAATTATGATACTACTTTGGTGAGCTGGATATGGCGCTTGTCTTCTATTGGTTTTGTCCTTGTCATCATTTTTGCAGTTATGGCGTGGCAATGACCATACCTCCGGGTTATTTATATTGGCAACTATGAGAGCTCTCAAGCTGAAAGGAGATCCAACCGCACTTTTCAATTGTTCCCTTTCATGGATGAATCGAGTGCGTATGTGTGTGCGTGTGTGTATGTGCATTTTATTATGTGAGCGATTTCCCAAACCACATGATAACTGTATTTGCGTAGAAATGTGTCTGTGTGTGAGTTTTGCTTACTTTTAAGACTCTAAGTTTAATAAAAAAATAAAAAGAGTCTATAAATTTTATGAAAAGTCGAAAAGTGTGTAACAGCACGATCATTGGTGTATAGCGTACGCATATCAAGTTTCCAAATACGGGCCCTATTCTGTTTTGAGACATATACAACCAGCACACGACTATTATCAGGTATACCGGTATGAAATGAGCGTTTTATTGTGAACATAAAACACTAATTATTAATGGGAAATGTGATTTGTAGGAAGTACTAACCTTAAAAAGATATCTGTCAAAATTTCATGACAATCCGACGATTAGTTTACAAGTTACAGAGGTTCTCAAGTGATGATAATTTAGTTTTTCAAAAAAATGAATTCAAAGCAATTTCGTGTGTTGATTTATTGCTTTTTGATGGGTGAAAATACCATCGCAGCCAAAGCATGGCTTGATAAGTGTTATCCGAGCTCCATCAAGGCAAACGGTGGAGAAGTGGTTTGCTGATTTTAAACGTGGCCGTACAGACACTGAACGCTCTGGAAGGCCAATTGAGGTGGTTACACAGGAAAACATCGAAAAAGTCCACCGAATCGTTTTGGAAAAAAGAAAAGTGTAATTGCGTGAGATAGCTGACACCTTGAAGATATAAGAAGGCAGTGTGCACACTATTTTGCATGAACATTTGTCCATAAGAAAGCTGTTCTCAAAGTGGGTGCCGCGTTTGCTCACAGCGGACCAAAAACAACATGTCGATGATTCTGAGAGCTGTTTGGAGCTGTTTAACCGGAATAAAAAGGACTTTTTGCGTCGGTATGTGACAATGGATGAAACATGGATCCACCACCACACTCTAGAGTCTAGTCGGCAGTCAGCTGAGTGGACTGCAGCCGAGGAAACCACGTCAAAAGCGGCCAAAATCGCAAAATTCGGCTGGTAAGGTTTTGGAGTATGTATTTTGGGATGCGCACGGAATTTTCTACATCGACTATCTTGAGAAAGAATGAAGAATCAACAGCGAATACTACATGGCATTATTAGTGCGTTTGAAGGAAGAAATTGCCAAAAAAACGGCCACACATGAAGCAGAAAAAAATTCTCTTTCACCAAGACAATGCATCGTGTCACAAGTCCATCGCAACGATGGCCAAATTGCACCAATTGGACTTCGAATTACTTCCGCACCCACCGTATTCTCCAGATTTTGCCCCCAGCGACCACTACCTGTTCGCAGACCTGAAAAAAATACTCGCCGGAAAAAATTTTGGCTTAGATGAAGAGGTGATCGCTGAAACTGAAGGTTATTTTGACGCCAAAGACGAATTGTTTTACAAAAAAGGTATCGAAATGCTACAACGGCGTTGGACTGATTGTATCACTCTTGAAGGAATGTATGTTGATGAATAAAATCGAATTTCGTCAAAAAAAAAAATTTGTTTTTCTTAGTTATCCTACGGACTTATTGAGTGATGTGTTATTGGCCATTGTTTTCTACACATTTTGACCACCTTTCTGGCAATTTGTGGATACCCCGCCTATAAAATTGTTCGTCTTTTAAAGCAAACCAACCAGACACCCAATTTATGACCTCCTCGTAGGAATCAAAGTGCTGCTCAGCCAATGCGTGACCCATCGATAAAAACAAATGGTAGTCGTTTTGATTGTATCCTGAACCAGTTTTGTTTCGTGTGCAGGTGCATTGTCATGGAGCAAAATTACCTTGCCTTGTCTTCTGGCCCATTCTGGTCGTTTTTCGATTGTATGGTCAAATTGATCATTTGTTGTCGGTAGCGATCAGTATTAACGGTTTCACAAGATTTTAGGAGCTCGTTGTACACCACACCTTTCTGGTCCCACCAAACACACAGCATTGTCTTCTTGCCGAATCAATCTGGTTTAAGGATTCTTAAAATAAATCCATTTTTCATCCCCAGTTACAATCCGATGCAAAACCGATTTCCGTTAGTGTCTTTGAAGCAAAATTTCACAAGTGATTTTCGGTTTCCCATCTGTCTTTCATTCAATTCATGTGGCACCCATTTTCCACACTTTTGGATGTTTTCCATAGCTTTTAAACGGTCAGAAATTGTTTGTTGTCTAACATTTAAGATTTCTGAGATTTCTAAGTCAACAGCAAACTCAGTGTCATCTCCATCCAATATCGTTTGGAATTCGGCGTCTTCAAACTTATTTGGTGGTCTTCCACGTTCTTCATTTTTCACATCAAAATCATTATTTCTGAATCGTTGAAACCTTCTTTTGCATGTTGCTACTGATAGAGCATGATCACCATATGCCTCGACAAGCATCCGATACGACTCTGCAGCACTTTTCTTCAAATGAAAACAAAAAATTAATGCTTTAGGCAAATCATCACTTTCTGATACAAAATTCGACATTTTTAACACGCTGAAAAAATATGATGTTGTCTGTTCAATGACTTGATATACACTAAATATGTTTCACAGATGTCATAACAAACAAAACACACAAAATAAAGGCTCGTTCACAACAAATATTCCCTATCGAGACATTTGTATCTTGACACTCATTTTATAGCGGTATACCTGGTATACCCCAAAATGCATTACTGTCCCGAAAATAATGTACAGTCCACAAAATACTATACTGTACTGCACGTATGCACACAGGGTCCCTTACGTCCCTACTGTTCGATATTAAATCCACATAATATATACATTTAAGTGCTAGTATGTGTGTTTATACTTAAGCACGTGTGTCGTTCCTTCGCGTTTTTCTTCATTCACAAAATGCGATAAGGTAATGTGAACCGAACTGTGACTGATATAAACATTGTATATATGTCATATATGCATTGGAACCTTGCCTTCCGCCAGTCAAATGTTAATGCTTTTCAAATATATAATAGGTCTTATTTAAACCGATACATTATCACTTAGTTTTAATGATTTTACAGTTATATTTATATTTAAGTTATAATTCATTTACAATACTGTAAACACTAAACAAATACTTATACATATTATATATATTATATACATATATACATATTTTCTACTATCGACATAATAAAAAATCGTTGCTATCAGAAAAACTGATAGCAACGATTTTTTATTATGTCGATAGTAGAAAATATGTATATATGTATAT
>JBANCZ010002260.1:0-16548 GCA_037040025.1 Sphaerogastrella javana | reverse complement strand
CACATACAAACACACACACACACCAACACACACACCGTCATACACTTATAATGGCATGGAGATTGAATGGAGCAGTAGTCGTCTACTTCATGCTGCCTGTCTGTCAGCCACGTGGCGTATGCTTAATTTTTGTCGCATTCTTTTCACTTGCTGCTGCTGCTGCTGCTGCTGCTGCTGCTGCTTTTGTTACGCCTGTCACACTTCAGTGGGCAGCGCGAGCGCCATTTTGTTTGCATTGCATTCAAATGCAGCCAACTTCACGTGGCCCTGCTGTCCGTACCGTAGCGATCAAACGTCGCGCTAAATTCGTTGCGGTTTTTGCGGTTTGCCCTCGACACACAAAACAAAATGCACCAAAAATCAAAATAAAAATAGAAAAGAAAAAGAAACAAAATGAAAATAATAGGAAAAATGAAATTTGTTGAAAATAAATGCTAAAACGCAGCGCTATAAATTTAGTTAGCGCATGAATAATTGAATGAGTGTGTTGAATAGCAATGAATGCACTTATTATTGTTAAATAGTTCAAACCATATTAATACATTTTTTATATCTAACGTTTAAATCAACCTGAAAGGTAACATATCCTTGGTAAAGACGAAAGTGGTAATGTGTGTCACTGACATATGGAAATATGTAAGGCTGCACAAATTTGTACGTATGGAGTTTTCCAATAAGAGGTGTTATTTTAAATAATCTACTATTTCGATAGATATCAGTTAATGATAGAATGTAGGACTGTAGGAGGGTCCGTGATGTCCATTCAAATGATGTTATCTTTCATTATTAACGCCATACCTTATTTTTATAATTATATAATCATCACTTCATTTATCTTTTTTTAGAATATTTTATATATTATTATTCTATGTACAATACATACTAAAATCTGTTGCTAATCTTAGCCTAGTAGCTGCTGCCCGCTAAGGCTAAAGTGTGAATATGCAAATAGTATATATATAGTATGGTATGTAGAGTATATTCATACAAAATTCTTTCCATTATATCATCTAATTTTGCTATTATTGTTGTTATTGCTATTGTTGTTCTTTTAATGTCGCAGACATATAAATTATATGCACATCTATGCCATAATATTATGCGTGTGATGTGCCAGAATATTGGCTATCTCTAACTGCACATAAAACTGTCTAGGCAAACAACAATAACAATAACAACAACAATAACAAACATAAATATGATTATGGACAGTGCATAAACATGGCATAATATTAGAAACCACAGTCACGGCCTCAGCCTGAAATAATAACAACAATAAAAACATCGAATTTTGTGTTTGCTTTTCACGCGCAGCGAAAAACGATTCGGCTTTAGCATTAAGATAAGAAAAATTCGAATGTTCAGTCTATGCACATCGTATATATGGGCAAATACTACGTATTTATGATGCATAATATCATATCATCATTTTGTCTAAACAAATACATTAGTAAATATAGTATACTATATGCATTTAACTGCAAGCTGCACATAAAAGCTGCTTCTGTATTTATTTATTTACCCTGAATTATCTCGGTTGTAGTTCTAAATTTTATACGCAAAGTATGGTATATTATTAATTATAATACATGTATCAAATAATTCAATCAAATTATTGCTTTATATTTATTCACAAAATTTCAATAAATGCAAGTAGTAATTCAAAACTGTCAATTTCTTTGCAGATTTTTTTAGTCCCTGTACTCAAGGATCCGTAGAGGGTCTATTAGGTTTATGAAAAGTCGGTTTATGGGTGACAAAAAGAAGGAGGCGTGCCAAAGCTTATAAGGTATAGATTGAGATATAGATGTAAATGCACATGTATATGTAGATGAGAATGTAGATCTAGATGTAAATGAAGATGTAGATGTAGATGTACATGTAGATTCAGATACAGCTTCCGAGAAAGCATTCTGAACTGAACTAAAAGATTTTTATATGGATTAATTATATTTCTCGATAAAACACTCTCATGTTACACTCTGAATGATTGTGTATTCTTTATATTATGTGAATAATATAAATCTCATGTGTGAATTTTATATCATGTTAGAAAAAAATCTTTCAAAAATTGTAATCAATTATCGAAAATACTATACAGCACCGAACATATTATTAAGTCACAAAATTAGTGAACAATCTCGAAAACATTGTACTGAATCGCAAGGCTAAATCTAAGGACTCTACCGTCGGGAATTGTCCCTACTGTTGAATGCATTTCAATTGCCATAAACTAAAATAACTGTGGCATATAATTTAAATAAAAATTGCCAAATGGCTGTATATGCAAATATCAGCAAAATAATGAAAACGTAGTATGTAAAAAAGTAAATATATTTATGTATGTATATTTTATTTGTATATATTTGTATATACACATAAATGTATATGAAGTGTTAATATGCTTTCGCTCTACAGAAACAAAATGCCAAATGGCTATTAAAGGGCTTTCGCACTGTCAATGTAAATAAAAAATATTACAAAAATATTTTATAAATTAAATAAATATACATATATACGTACTATATGTGTATATATATTGGTGAGTGTGGGTGTATATTATTCGTTGCCTAGTCAAATAACAGTGCAATGCCCCATGCCAGTTGCACCAATACCAATTTGCCTCACAATTGAGCCGCATTGCGTGCCCCAGTCGCACTGCCAGGCATTAAAATTAGTTTATTTGAATGCAATGCAATGGAATGAAGGCACAGTGGGACACAGAGGCACAGAAGCACAAACGCAACAGGAGCAACAATCCGTTCCTCTCACATAACAACAACAACAACAACAACAACTACAACAATAACAACAACAACCCTGCAAAGCCTCATCGAAGTGTTTTAATTGGGTGCCCGCTCCATTGCTCTACTCCCACTGGGGGCGCCTACTACCTCTCCCTCTCTCTCTCTTTCATTCATTCTATTTTTCGTTCTCTCTCTCTCTCTCTTCCAGTCTTGTGCTGTGCATTTATCGGCTGCATTGTTTGTTATTTGGCCAACGGGTCTACGGTACAGTTATCTCTCATACTGCACTCTGCCCCCAGTCTATTATTATACTGCTGCTGCTGCTGCTGTTGTTGCTGCTGCTTTTGTTGTTGTTGTTGTTGTTGCTGCTGTTGTTGTTGCTGTCCGTCTGTCTGTGACAATTTTTAACGCTTTGTTTGATTTACTGTTTATTTATTGAGATCCGAATTTGCCATTGCAGCCACAGAGCTCAGAGTTTTGGAATTTTCTTTTAATTATAGTACATTTATATTTATATAAAAATATATTATATTTTAGATTAATATTTATATTAAAATATATTATAAGCTATATTAATATTTAAATAAAAATATATTAATTTAATTAGTATTTAAATAAATTTATATTGGGTGGGAAAGAAAGTCATGTCGTTTTTTTTTAGTAATCGTTAATAATTGCATCTGGTTAAGACTAATTGGATACCAGCGCCAAACTTTTTGGTATTATTTAAGAGCTTATTGTCTTAGCTACTATCGATAAATATTTGGTTATTTTTCGATAACATTTAGAGACATTTAGAGCATTTTCGGCATATTTTGCTTGTAGAGTTCTGAAAAGAAAAAAAAGCGACTCAAGCTGGACAAAAATTGTATGCTATGATGCCATAAGTTAGTTTTTCACTTTTCTTTTAACTATAGTATATTAATATTTATATAAAAATATTTTAAACATTATATTTAAAATAACTTTATTTATTTCATAGATTTATAGACACACATTCAAATTTTCTAATATCTTGAATTACGGATTAGTTATTGAGCTCCGAATTGTTCAGTTTTCTTTTAATTATAGTACATTAATATTTATATGAAATTTTAAGTTATTAATTTTTAATTTTATTGAGCTTAGACTGCAGCCTCAAACCAAACCAAAGTTTTGATCTTCTCACTATATTATAATACTTTATTTTTTCAATAAAATGATCGAATTAATCCATTCATAGATTTAGCGACAGCCTCTTGAGTTTGTTAATAATGTTTACATTTAGACAGTGGCAAAAAAAAAAAATAGAGGAATGCGCTGCCACTTGTCAGCGCAGTCGTTGCATTTGATTAATGGCCAAGTGAATAAATAATGTCGGTTTATTTGGCCAACGAAAAACCATAAAAATGTAATATATAGCCTATATATAAAGCGTAGCACATAAATTGCGCCAACTTGTCAAAATCAAAAGCGCGGAAATGTCACATTACAGCATCAAAGGGTATACACTCTCTCACACGCACACACACACACACGCACACCATGTCAAACACACCCTACTACACTTTCCTCGCGCTCTATTGATTGTTCACTAAACAAATTGCAAAATGTATTTCCGACATGCAGTTTATCATATTGTTGATATTTCGTATTTTCTATATGGTATTTATTTAACAATCATCAAGAGCGTCATTATCAGGCCCAGGCACAGCAACTGCATAGACCGTGAACTTGTGCTGCAATTACAGGGTATCAGGCCCACTCTGGAGGTGCACACACACGCCTCGACCTGCATACCCGTCGAGTGCCGCTGACGGTAGCATCCGTTGCTGCTGTTCACCTTGGCGCACATGTACGTTATGTTCTGTACTATAAAAAAAGAAAGATATATAGCGATAACATAATTGAGATTTATTGCGAGAGAGAGAGAGAGAGAGGGAATGTACTTACTGCCGCCCTTGAAGATGTACGAGTACTTGACGCAGGAGTAGCCTGGAGACATTTGGCACAGATAATTCTCACGATTCAAGGTCTCATTCTTCCACAGGGCCTTCACATCGGGCACCGTATCATTTGCTATGCACATTCAAATAGATGAATATATATTGCTTGCACTTTAATGTATTCCTTACCCGTTGCCACTAGCGGCATTTCACAGGGTATTTCATTGAAATCGCCAACGCGAGCCTCACAGCTTTCCCGGGGCAGATTCGTCTTGTTCTCATAGGGTCCAATCCATGTGAAGTGAAAACATTGTGGCACTGCAAAGACAATAAGCATAACTGAATCATATTCATTAGCATTCACTTGTTCATACTTCACCAACACTCGGCTTCCATTCCCCTGCACAGCAGCAGCAGCAACGGTAGCCACAATTTAAACAGCTGCAGTGGCATATTCTCGATAAGATATTTCCCCCTTCCAATAGATAATAGATCGATATAAGTGAGCGCCAAAAAAATATATATTTTCTTATATTTTGATATATGCGCTGCTGTTGCCACTGTCACAGACGAATCGATATTGATATTGATATGTTCGTCGCAAATGCCAGACGATCGAAGATCTTATCATTCACCATCGCAGATGTTCAGAGTTTTACAATTTAACATGTTCATGCTGTGGAAAAGGAATAAAATGAAATTCTAGTAATTGTTTTACTTACTATATCTTTACAAAATATCACAATTAAATTCATTGTAATTGTAATTTAAATGTACTTCATATTAATTAATGAAAGATCTTATCATTAACCATTGCAATTGCTTAGAGTCTTAAGCTTTAAACTGTGGAAAACAAATGGAAAGAAATGTAATTAATTGATTAAATCTTTGTCATACTTACTTTAAGTTAAATAAATAATAACATTTTAATTCATTGTATGCAATTTTATAATTAATTATTGTTTTAATACTCTCTTTCCTTCAGTGTTCTTCGACCCGACGCCTAACTAAACTGCTTCAACTGAGCCTTCATTCTCTTTTGTGCTAATATTCGCATATGCATTCGTAGCGTAACTGTTCTTTGATTTCGTTTCGTTTTATGGTCTATTCCTTTGCCCTTTGAAAATCAGCGCACACAACAGCGCACTTAAAATGCTCTACCTCTATGAGCGTAGTGTGTTGCGCATTCGAAATGCATTAGAGCAACAGAGTACTTTCAATTTGAAGTGAAGCAAATGCAAGCGAAAAGAGAATCCAGCAAACGCAAAGCGTATGCTAAGCAGCAAAGTAGTTGGGTTGTAAATACCCTGTATTACATGTGCAATAATTTGCAATTAAATATACAACAATTTAATAAATAATAATATAATAATATTCGACTGCTTGCATTTTTCACATTTATTAAATAATTACTACTTTATTTTATTTAATCAACATATGGTATATTGTCTATATATAAACTTTTTGATGCTAAAACACCAAAGGGTATTTGAAATTCGTGCCAGGTCTAAGTACGGACCGAGCTGCCAGTTTCTTCAGCATGGTTATGCATTGAGCCTCAATTGATAATGGACTAGAGAATAGAAAAGGCGTAGAAGAAGAAGCAGAAGAGCACAGCCAAACAGGGAAACAAAACAGAAATCATATTTTTCGCAAATTTGAGCTGAATACATTGAACAAATTTGACAACAACAAGAAAAGGGAGAACTAGAAGAAGAAAACCGAGAATAAGAAACAGAAGACGAAATTCTGAAATAAATACCAGAACACAAATAAATTGCGGCACTGTCCGCTGATCCACTCATTATTGCGCTCTCATTGAAATTACTTTTGCTCTCGTAATCTATAGCTATCTATCTCACTCTCTTTCCTTCGTAATCTATAGAAATCTCTCTCACTCTCTTTCCTTCGTTTTCCCTATTTTAATGCTGTAATGTAATGCAAATGCTACACTACACTAATTCAGCTCTCTCACAAACTTTTTGAAGAGTGTATTAAAAATTCGTATTAGTTTGTTAATAATGAAATCATTATTGTATTAAAATATTATTCAATTAATAAAATTCAAATCATATTATTCTTATATTATTCTTGTAATAATTATTATTAATATAATATTTTTATTATTAGTGTTATTATTTAATTATTGTAATAGTAAATCTTATTTTAGCTAAATGCAAATGATATAAGCATTGACATCAGGCCGAACATTTAAAAATATTTTTGTGATTAAAAATCAACATTGATTTATCTATTGATGTATGTATGTATGTATGTATGTATGTATGTATTTATGTATGTATGTATGTATGTACAGTGTATTATCAGAGAAGCTTCGCTGGTTATCAGTGAGTGATAAGCGATCTTATCATACGAACAGTGTGAAAGAACTAAAGGAAAGTAAGTGAAATTCCATCAAAATGAGTTTCAACGCTGTTAGTGGCAGTGCCTGGGGCAGCTCATACAAATTGTACGCCCCCTTTTTATGCTAATGGCATTTAATTAAATTTCCGCAACGTGATAGAGCGAAAGAGAGAGAGAGAGAGAGAGAGATAGCGAGAGGGGGGGGGAATAGAAGGTACATAAAGCGAGGAGGATGCTTGACAAACAATTAAATAACAGCAGTTGCTAAAAATGTTTAACTAAAAGTCTGCAAATTATATTTGTTGATAATTGTCCGGTTGTGCCGCTGAATACCGTCCCATACTCCCCAAAACCCCCTCCCCCATTTAGCATTACCTTGTCCCCTTTTAGCAGTGTGTCCAGCTTTTGCCTTGCACGAAATGAGTTTGAAAACAAATAAAAATGTCAAACGAATGAATAAAAGTTGTCTAATTTAATTTGTTTAGCAGCAGCCAACACAGACACAAAAAACAGGCATACACACACACACACACACATACACTCATAGTATCTGTTCAAAATTCACGTATACTCACGTACTCCAACAGTTGCACCAAATTGAATAAAAGTACAATTTTTACGAACTCTCTCTTCTTCTACACATTTATATGTATATATTTTTATATATTTCACGTAACAATTGTTCCTTTTTTGTTTTTCAACGAAATTTAATTTTTAATTGTTCAAAACAATTAAAATTTATTTGTAATTTCATTTTTTACGCTGTGTGTGTGTGTGTGAGTTTAGAACTTTTTCTCACCACCTGCCACAGTTGGGTACGTGCCTCAAAAACTAGTTTCAATACATTTTATGTATTACCCCCTTAAGCGTGTCCGTGCTGTATATATAAAGCTATACGCTTTAAGTACACATCCATCAAGTATTTCAGCAAAACATTTCCCACTTAAGCCACACAATATCAGATGAAAAGGACACTATAAAGTCGAAGATAATATACTCTAAAAATTTCCCAAACAAATTCAATAATTTTAAGATTGTATTCATATTCGTTAAAAAATTTACCTATACTATAGGTCTTTCAAATAAGATGAAAATAATATTAACCAAATAGATCTCTTCATGAAAGAACCTCTACCGATATATAACACCTCTTATTGGAAAGTTCGAATATTTATTATCAATTTGAACTAACTTGATCTCTTTTAAAAAAAACCCTATAGTATATATGTTATACGTTATTGTATATTATTACAAACCATAGTTCAACATTTATAACAAATTTAGCAATAATATTATATATGAAATACCTCAACACCGTCACAAATTTCTCTATGAACCCTATATTTGCTATTAAAATTCGTATAGCAAAACATGGACTAAATTTCATAACGCCTCGGGCATTGCAACCCCTAATGCAGCCTTGTGTTTGACTCAAGCCCCTTTGGCCCCCCAGGCCAATGATTGATCATTTTTATTGACACAAATGTCATTAGGCAACCGTATACAAAAAAAAAAGGCTAAAGAACGGAAATTAGCGTTAGTCAGGCATTGAAAGGTAACACAATGCTCCAAAAAACCTCTTCTGAGTTAAAATGCATGGACCAATTGAAGCATGTCAAGTCATGCAGCCGGAGAATATTTAGCCATTTAGCTTTTTATGGGTGAATCGGATGATGATGATGGAGTATTTAAAAAATTCCATTAAGTACACCTATAATCATAGATTGTCTTTAAGGAATCTATTGTACTAATCTGATATCTGGACTCTTTAGGCATTCATGGAACTAACAGAATTCTGTGCTAACGGCAAATCCATTCAACTCATTAATTATGCAAATGCTTTTTGGCCATGTTTCTTGCTGTTGCGACTTGACAACAGACCCAATACACAAAAATTATGTCACCAAAATGCAAATATCGCGAGAAAACTTTCATGCGAGTTAGAGCGAATGAGAGAACGAGAGGGCTCTCCCTCTAAAAATAAACCCATGTGATTAGCACAAGTCAGGGGAAACCAACAAAAGCCCAAGCTGAAGCAAAAGTTGTTAACAAAACTAAGAGCCAGTTGGCATATGAGCCAGAACATAACTGGGGCTCAAAACAAATGTGGCACTGGGATTTTGGCTAATGGAGAGCCTGCATAAAATTTGCATGCGATTAAAATTGATAAATTGACGGGAGGCTGCCAAAGCCCTGCTAGATTATATAGTAGTAGTCGTAGAAGTAGCAGTAATATGCGTAGGCTGCTCTTCTCTATATAGTGTAGTTCGTGCGGTCTAATGGCAGGAACGAGGTCACAGGCAGTTCCTAGTGCCTGGCTTATGACCTTAGAACCCAACATCAGCTGTCGAATGGTTTTTTTCGTGTCGACATCCGACTTCCGGTTGCCAGCTAATACTTAGCTCAAACAGCAGCACATTATATATACTATATATAGTATATATGGTAACTGAAATACACACTTCAGGTTTCGGTGCTACTTTGAAGTGTAAGCAAGAGGCTAATGTTTGTAAATTTAATAAAGCCAGCTGTCCAGGACAAGATCTCTTGCTTCTGCTCTCTACTTGGGTGCTGGTCCTACCGGTGCTGCTCTAGTCATTCTTCGTTGCCGGCTAAACCGATTTGCTAAATTACAAAGTTGCCAAGGGACAAGAATGGCTCTTGTCATTGCTGTCCGCTGCTGCTGCTTTCCGCGCGTCCCTCTAATTACGTGTGGGAGTTGCACGTTCAAGAGCCAGGTCATTATGTCACCTGTACGAAAAACGGTGCACGTAAACCGGAAACGATGCCAACGCTACCGCTGCTCTCCCTTTCTCTCCCTCTCATTGTGTGCGGAAATCGCATTTGACAGTGATAGCTGTTAGAGCAAACGCCTAACTAACGACCAACTAATACGATTAGCGACATAATGCGACCCCAAGACTTCAAGTAAGATAGTATTATACGCTTGTTTGTGTATGTGTAAACATCAAATTTTATTAGTCACATTTCTTGCAGTCCTTTAGATCATTGGTGGCCCTGATCAGATCGTAATATGAATAGCGATGATAGGCATAGACCTCCGGATTCTTGTAGCATTCACACTTGCCCGCATTGGGACCCAATATCTCACATTTTTCCAAGGGCCTGTACACCTTGGCTGGTATAAAGTGTGGTATCTTGAAGTACGCGGTCTTAAGACTCTCCGCCTCATAATTCTCGGGCGGATCACGACAATTTCGGGGTCTCTGGCCAATAGGGCAAATTTTTTGCTGACCCTGACCTTTTGAGTATTGGCACGATTTGATGCGATTCGTCTGCATTAGCTTGTACGAAATATGACCTAGAGTCCGTGATAACATTTTTATAACTTTGACTAAAAACAAAATTTTAAAAAATTTTTTTATTTTGACTTAATAATTTCAGTTCGAGCAACAGTAAATTTATCAAATTTGTTTATGGTTAGTGTTTTTGAACAGTGTGAATGGTATATAAACTTTAAATACTTGAAAAGGCTACTGTGTTTAGGTAAAATTAAAAATTATAAAAATGATATATAAATAAATAAATAAGTAAATAAATAAATTAATTAATAAATAAATAAATAAACAAATAAATAAATAAAATTAAAAAATTAATTAATTAATTAATAAATAAATATATATATAAATGATAATAAATGAATAAAAATTATAAGGCAACTTATCTATACTTAAAGTTTGAGCAATTTGTGGCATATGTAGTAACAAGCTTAAGCCAAAGCATACACACACACACACACACATACTTACACGTTGAATTATTTCGATCATTAAACTTATTCGCACTTCAAATCCGGGACTCGAGTGTAGTTTGGTGTAAAACTTTGAGGACGTTGAGATAAATGCTCAACACCCGAAACGTTAAACCTCGACAATCACAGCCCACACACACACACACACTCCACACACACACACACACACACACACACAGTTTCTTTTGAGCCCTAGTAGCAGCAAAGTTTTTAAAACTAGCAACAACAATAGAATGGCTATAAAAATACCCTCAATCTCATACCCACAGCAAACTATACCCCACACCCTACCCTCTACCCTCTACCTTCTACCCTCTACCCTCTACGCCTCAGCAAAACAACAACAATAAACGAAATAAGCGAAAATTGTCAGCTTGGCGCTTGGTCGAAAGAGTGTGTAAGAGAGAGAGAGAGAGAGAGCGTGACACAGAGAGTGAGAATGAGAGAAGGGGAAGAGGAGACGAGACATGGCACAGGTTCACTTGAATGCTTTTTAATACACTCACACACAATCGCAAGCAGTCACGAAACACTCACGCCAAACGCTTCACACAAAATGCTCACGGAAAAGCAGCAACAATAACAACAACAACAACAACAACAAAAACAACAGCAGCAGCAGCAGCAACATCAGGAGCAGCAGGAGAAGCAGTAGAATATAGCCATGGCTCCATTGCGGCTTGTAAATTTATAGTTTTAGCACAGAGAAGAAGAAAATCGCGTTGTTCAACTTTTCAGTGAAAGGTGGCAAAGGCTCTGTCTGTCTGCAAACCAAATACACTCTTTCTCTCACTCTCTCCCTCTTTCTCCCTTTCTCTATCTCTCTCTATCAACACCTACACTATTCGTTAGGCAAACCCATTTACAATTCGCATCCAAACCCAAAAAACACAGCTAAATAAAATGCTAACGTTGCCGATGTCATCTAATTGCTTTTGTTTTTGTTTTTCGGTTTTTGTTTTTGCTTTTGCTTTTTAGCAAAGACTGCAACCCAAAGGTTGCTGCTGCTGCTGCTGCTGCTGTTGCTGCTGTGCTTAGAGTACAGTTATGCCGCAAAGATTATAGAGCATGCGGAAGCTCTTGCGTTAAGGTAATTTTCCGCCATAATTTGTATAACATTCTTCTTGTTGTTGTTTTTCTTCATTTTTTTCTTCTTCTCTTATTGTTCTTCTTGTTGTAGTTCTCTCTTTCATTGTTGTTGTTGTTTGTTTTGTGAGTTTTCGTTGCGGTTGAGTAAGTTGAGAGTGTTGTTAAACTTGAAGCATTATCTTATGGTAATATCATTGATTTTCAACTGTATTAAAACATTTCTATAATTTTAGTAAATTTTGTTTCCTTTTTTTCTTTTTTCGTTTTAGTTTAATTCCGCCTTACCTTAATTGAGTTGTTCCAAAGGATTTAATATTGTTGACTGGAAGTTGCACAACTTTTGATTATATGCTCACCCAAAATTTTCAACATATTTTTCTTCGAGTTGCAGTTGCAAGTTGTTGTTGTTGTTGTTGTTGCAGTTGCAGTTGCAGTTGCAACTTTATGCAAATGCTGTGACGCTTTTTTGGCTTAACATTGTGAACTTTCGCATTGCATTTGCCGTTTGTCGTTTTTGGCAAGTTCTGTGCCACTTTTCGCGCTTTCGCCGTGCGATTTTCGTAATAACAACAACAATAACAAAGGCAACAACAACAACAAAAGCAACAATGATAACAACGATGACATCAAATGCAACAACAGCAATAACAACAGCTATAACAATAACAGCGCAGAGATCTGGCATGAAGTGCAGCACTGTAAGAAATTACAGAGCGGCGCGCATTTAGCATTACATGAAAATGTTAGCGGCATTAACAGTATAATGTTATGGGCATTAACAGCGTTATGTTATTAAGTTTATATGCGATGAGAGCATGAAATGGAGTATAAAATGAGAAACGTTTAAATTTAATTTAAAATTTAAAATAAAATAAAGTATTAAAAAATACAATAAATAAAAACAAAAATGGTTTATAAATAAATTAACGCTATTCAAATATTTAAATATAATAAAATTCAAACAAAAAATAAAGAAAATATAAATATAAATAATAACAAATAAAATAAATAACAGTAATTAGAACATGAACTCTATCGATCATCAAAATAAATAAGTAATTTAAAGAAAATATATATAAATTAAATATGTATCAAATGAATAAACGCCGAAATGCTATTAATACATTAACTCTAATATTAAAATAAATAAATAAATATAACAAAAAATTTAAATGAATGATCTCAATCAAATTTAAAAATAAATTAATCAAAATAAAAAGAAAAAGAAAAAAAAATAATAAATAAACATCAGCAATGTCATTTGAACATTTACTCTATTAAATGATAAAATAAATAGAAATATATAAATACAAATATAATAAATAAATTGAATTGTTATAAAGTATGCAATTATAACATGAACTGTATCAAATATTATAAATAAAAATTAATAAATTAATAAATAATTATTGCAATAATGTTGACAACATTTTCGTTCAGTGTAGGCTGAGAACGAGTATTTTCAGTGCCTTGCTTAATTAAAATGCGGCGGCAGTGCGAGCGCTTCATTTGGCTCGCTAAATCGCCTGCCACAGATTTGCATCGGCCATGGACTCAGACCACCCGAAACCATCCAAACCACCACGCCCACTGGACAAACGCCCAACGTAAAGACAGCACATACCACCCGCTGATGCTGCTGCTGTCGAGACGTTGTTTCTTTGCATGTAAAGTGTCAAGTTTTTCATTATAATTTGCATATTTTTCGCCAACGCGTAAACTTTTCACTCCGCCCACGCACACATTCAAATCTAGAGCCTTGAAAATGACAACAATAAGCAGAATAGTTGGAACGCCATCTCCTCCGACCTCTCATAGATCTCTGCCTACAGATATGTACATATATATACGCACAGTATGTATATCTCTTAAGTTATTTTCAAGTTTAATTTTTTGACTTTGTCTTCTGTAGCCGCACACTCTCTACTATACTTTCTCCCTATCTATATATATATATATCTGTCTATATATATAGAGCTGAGCCGCGGCGCATAATCACGCGAAATCTGAAAACGTGTCTTGTATAGTAATGAGCCCTGATTATAACTTGAAATTGTGTGTGAAAGTACAGTTGTGTGCGCAAGTTATGCTACGTGGCGTACACGATTTTTCCAAGCTGCACACGATTTTCCTTTTCTATTTTCCTTTTTTTTTTGCACTGTAGAAGAAGAATAGAAACTTTTGTGCTGTTAAGAGTTGAGATAAGTACGGTGTAAATAAATGCAGGAAACATCTAGGATATGGTTTAATGTTTAGCTGCTAAATAGCTAAAAGTAGTAGCATTTATATGGCCTTCATATTTTTTCGGCTGTCTAAGCGTAAAAGTTTTTAAATTTTAAAGATAAAAACTATTTAAATTGAATTCAACAAATTAAAAAGCTTCAAATTTAAATTTTAGATTATTGAAGATTAAAAACTTTATAAATTTATTGCTAAATACTATTTAAATGAAACTCAGGCATTTTAATGCTGAACATTTTAAATATTTAAATTTTAAACATAAAAAAATTAAAATTAAACTTATACATTTTTAAGAAAACAAAAAAATTTAAATCTAAAACTTATTTAAATTATACTAATTTTACTATGAATATTTAATTATATAATTATTATAGAATACTTTAATTATTAACTGTTGGTCTTATTTTAATACTTTTTTTAGTATATCCCTTATTTGCGTTCGGCTTTATACTTTTCTAAAGCACTGTAAATGAATATGGCTTTCATGCTCCACACCTCGAAATATCATTGCTTGTGTGTATTTAAACTTAAAATGATGTCTTCTTAATCAACTGCCGAGGAGTCAGAGCGTCCAGGCAGACGACCGTCAATGGCTTTTCTCTTCCCCCCCTTTTCATTACACTCTCTCTCTCTCTTTCTCTCTCTCTGTCTCTCTGTCTCTCTCTGTCTCTCTCTACATGTACAATGGCCCTTCGTTTGGCCTCAAGCTCTTTTTCTGTATTGTGCCAACATGCATGCCACGTTTACCCACCGAACGTGTCAGGCATGGAACAGACTATATACAACCATGTATGTGTGTTAAGAGCCTGAAGGATATTATATAATGTGTAGTAATTTGAATGTGAAGTATGTGGCAGGGCATGGAGCTTATAAGTCTTATACAGACGACAACCAACAGAAGAGAGACAAGAGAATAAAGAGAAGAGAGAGGAGCAAGTAACCGAGACGTGTGCACTAGGTTCCCTTGGATTTGCCGCTATTGTCTTGAAAACATCAAAAATTGACACCCAAGCTATCTATATGTATGTCTATCTTTCTCTCTCTCTCTCTTTCTCTGTGTGTGTAGCAGATTAATGAGATTTTCTTTTATGGATTTATGATGATTATTTCTGTTATTAGCTTAAGAGCGTGACATTCGATACTCGATTCAAACATTTTTTTGATGGCATTTTTAAAGTAATCCATTGATATATGTTCAAAATGCGTGGCTTCTGCTCAACTACAATATACAGTTTTCCATTTTCATTGTCAATTTATTCTCTTTTTTTTTGGTTTTTTTGTTTGTTTTTGGTATTCTTTTTTAACCGCACTAAATCACAAAAATTGCACGACCCGCGCACCATTAGCCTTTGCCTTATTTATGGCAATACTGAATTCAATGACAACTCAATATATTTTACATGGGGCGGTGCATTCACGAAACAATTGAGGGGGTCACAAAAATACTGGAATCTGTTGCGGGGCAAACCCAAAAAAAATACTGAAATCTGTTTTTCTAGAGCCCGGCTTGGCGGTCAGTTTTACGCTTTTATTTTGGGTGTTTTTTTTTTTGTGGTTTTGCAGCTTTTCTGGCAAACAAAAATTCTCCAATCGTCGCACACCATAAACCATTACAGGCGATTAATTTCATTATCCGCAGCTATCGGCATCAAAAATATCATTTCGATTTATGCGTACAGCCACAGGAACAGAAGCAGCACCACTAACATCAACTGCAATTGTCATCGTATTCATGGTTTTTCATTATGATTATTCCATTTTATATACATATATATTTTTTTGTCTTTGAATGTATTCACATTATGAAATGAATTCAAGTCTGGCATCAATGGATAGACATGATAAGCTTATGTTGACCTATGCTGCTTTTTATGGCTTTCTAGACCCGGTGTTTAAAAAAGCAGCAAAGGGTCTGTTAATATTTGTGAATAGTAAACATTTTGTATAACCTCTAATCTATCCAAAAAATATCCAACAGTAGGGACTGGCTCGACAGTAGGGACCCTGTGTTTAGTATTTTTCGAACATAATAATATTTTTGGGGCAGAATAGTATTTTTGGAGCAATATGGTTTTTAGGTGCAGTATATATATATATATAATATTTTCGGTGTTGTATAATATTATCGATAACCGATTTCTCAAAAAAATATAGATAATCGATATCGTTTATCGCTAACATTACCTATTATCGAAATATAGTATGTGTATAATATAATTTTGGATATAATATGCCGCCGCTCTGCCGCCGCTCAGCCGCCGCTCTGCCACCGCTCTGCCGACGCTCAGCCGCCGCTGGCCTCCGCTCTGCCGCCGCGGGCCACCGCTCTGCCGCCGCTCTGCCGCCGCTCTGCCGCCGCTCTGCCGCCGCTCTGCCGCCGCTCTGCCGCCGCTCTGCCGCCGCTCTGCCG
>JBANCZ010002259.1:0-16550 GCA_037040025.1 Sphaerogastrella javana | reverse complement strand
AGAGAGAGAGAGAGAGAGAGAGAGAGAGAGAGAGAGAGAGAGAGAGAAGGGAAATAGAGAGAGCATTTGCCTCGTTTACCCAGGCTCATTGAAAAATGCGGGGCGTCATGGCAGCCAAGGTTATTATTATTATTATTGCTAAGCTAAAGTGGACGATACAGACGCACACACACACACACACACACACACGCACACGCATGCATACTTATACATATACCAGCTCTTACCACACCCACACACAGCTGAATATCTATGTTCTACTTGTTGCTTTGGGTTTACTCCTAAGTTATTACTGCTGTTCCTTATTGCTGATGTTATTGTTGTTGTTGCTGTCATTATTGTTGTTGTTGTTGTTGTTGCCTTGCGTCACATCCTTTCTTGTGCGCTGATTATCCTTTTTTTTCTCCACTGGGTTTATTAGAAAGCTGTCAGCAACTCTCAGCGCGCCCCGGCGCACACTTGACATTTATTTATGCAAAAATGTGAAATCATTTGTGAAACTTGCCTGCTCCCAAAGCCAGCGCAAAAAAAGGGACAACCTAACCAAAATACGAAAAAAAAGGATGCACGCCTCGCTGACTCCCAGCAGCCAGCCGCTATATGAGTGTGTGTGTGTGTGTGTGTGTGTGACCAAAAAAAAAGGGTTCATGAATCAAGTTTTTTGTGTGGCCGCACACAAAAAACTGAAGCAAAGCAAAAGCTGAAGCAAAATTTTCGCCGCCTGCTTTTAGTTTCTCCACATCATTTTTTTACGTTGCAGGCCAAGTTGCAGCTGCAACATCAACAGCAGCAGCAACAGCAGCAGCAGTAACTGCTGCTATGCTCATTTTGCGCGTGAAAGTGCTAATAACTTCTCATTAGATTAAAAACTTTTTCTCCAAAATTTTTTGCAGCATATTTAAGCGAGTTTTCATCACATTATCAAGCGTATAATTTGCGCCAAAAAAAACAAAATTTTTGTTGTTGCAGCTTGATTAACACTTGAGGCACGAGCTTGAATGAATCCTTTGTTCCTCACTTTTGGAACATTTTCCGAGTGGCAAAAGAAAGTTTCTTTTGTTATGATATACATAGATTTATATGTGCTACGCTTTGGCTTGATGAATTTCTGGATTTCGAAATTTCTTTGAATGCGCACACGTGTCTCCGGCTAACTTCCGTTGCCAGGAAGCAACAGCAAGAGGCATTAGGCAGCAGCAACAGCCACACTGTCAGAGATCAGAGTTAACACTCGCTGCTCAGAGTTAACAAGCAGCGGCTAGAGGTATAGCTGAGGCAGATAGAGAACTCAAAGCTCATTAGGCCAGAATGCAAAACAGAAATATTGTAATGGCAAAAGGTTTGACTTTGCCCTACGTTTATTACTCTATTAGTTGAAAAAGTATAAATGATATATGGTGTCATATATAAAGTGAAAGTATGGGTAGCTACACGCACTCTGAACTGAATATGCTTGGACGCATATCGGGCGCAAATATCTTTGGCACACTTCACTGAACTTAGACAAACAAGCAGCAGCGCCGACGAGTGGCGACACCAACAGCAACAAGGACAAGGGATAGGCTAAGCTATGGTTATAGCTAGCTATAGCTATAGCTATAGTTGTGTGTGTGTGTATGTGTGTCTAGCTATAGCTATAGCTTTATTGTTGATTGAACAAAAACAAGTTAGTCGAAGCCAGGCAGGCAAAGTGAAGTGGCTAAGGCCTCAGTTAACTGACTGACGGACTGCCTCCATCGACTAGCTGGCACGTACAGGAAGTCTGTCTGGCTGCCTCAAAGTCTGCACCCCTTCCCACCGCACCATCAACTCAACTCTTCAACTCAGCCTATGTCCTTCTAAATTTTTGGGCCTGGCTTTTGCATACGCTCGACGCGAATTTTGTTTCGAAAGTGGACTTGGACTTGGACTTGAAGCAACAGCAACTTCTCTTTTGGCTTTTGTGTAATTTATGCTTTTGTTTTTTGTATATATGGTATAAATGTATGTGTGTGTGTATGTGTGTATGTCTGTCTTTGTGTATGTGTGCAATTTGCACAAACAGGAAGGAAGAACTTGCTGTGCTAACTGCTGCCATTGACATTGACAACTTCCGGCAAAACGTCGTCAATCGAGAGAGAGAGAGAGAGAGAGAGAGAGAGAGAGAGAGAGAGACCAGAGACTAACGCTCAGCTGTTAGGCAGTTTTCTAATTTTACTAATTTAAATCAACTTTTTGTGTCCTTCACAACAGCAAAAGCTACAGCTACAACTACAGCTACAGCCACAGTCAGCAATGGCAATGGCAATGGCAAACTTTTTGCTCAAGCTCAAGCACAATTTGTTGGCTATGTTGGCACACTTGGCAACTAGGGGCACTTGGCACATAATGAGCATGTCCTCGGCTCAAAATTATGCCAACACTAACATTAGTTCTGTGTCCAAGCCAAGCCACAAGAACAAAAATACCAGACAACAGTAGCAGTAGCAGTAGAGAGACTCAGCTCATCACTTTCTGTTGGGTTTTGGCTTTTTGCTTTTGGTTTTGTTTTTGTAATTGAAGTGCATACTTCAAGGCATTGTAGGCAGTCGTCTTCCATTGTCAGTGGATATCCCAAAGGATCTGACCGCAGTACCCGAGTTGACCAACTTTCATAATTATGAGCGTGAAAGGCAGCTACAGCCGCAAAAGCCAAAAGCGAAAACTTTATGCCAAGTCACTGTCGAGGCCGAGGAACGTGGCCATTATATATATATATATATACGTTTGGGGACTTATCATACTCTAAGGATGGAACACCCTATCAGCATCATAATAATCATTGCAATAATCGTATTGCCTTCCTTCTATACATATATATATATATATAGCAAATGGACTAGCAAACTGTAATCACTTGAGCAGCACAAGAAACCATTCGACTGAACATTCATATGAAAATATTTTCGATCAACCGAACTATTTCAATTAATTAAAGTTTAATGTAGTCAGCATTTAAATAGAAATTCGATAGTGAAATTTTGAAGTGCTTAATGCTTGATTGCATGCTACATATATATGTTTGATTTATATGCCACATTACGTATTCGACAGCTGTCGAATGCCATGGCATAGCATTTTGCCAGTATTCAATCAGCTCGACGCACACATTTCTCATTTGCAGACGAATACAAAACCACGAATATAACCAATAGTACGAGTATACACTCATACACGTAGCCCATATAATTCCCGATAGCAAATCAAGCCAGAAAATAAACCGAAACAAATCGAGCAGCTGCATCATGATGGTGATGATGATGATGATGGCAGCAGCAGAACGGAAATGAAATCAAATCGCACAGGTAATTTGTTGTCACAAAAGCGTAAGAGGCAAAGCCCAAAAAGGAAGAGTATATATATATACACTTTATATTATATAAGAATATATATAATATGTTTATATATATATATATATGTATGTTTGTGTATATAGTAAATGTTCTTAGCTTAGGCATTGTGGCTTCGTTTTGCGCTCTGTGCTGCGGTCGGACTATGCCCAAACCACAAGCCGAAGCGGAAGCCACCCAAAGACAGTCCCTAACGCAAATGCGGTTGTATTGGTGAGTACAAAACCACAACAATTATTACTGCTACAATGGAGCATGCCAATGCCAATGCCAGCGCCAGAGCAAATGCCAATGCCAAAGCCAATGCCAATGCCAATCCCAATGCCATATACCATATGCCTTTGGATTCATTTAAATTGCCGGATTCAATAACAAAATGACTATGGTTAGGGGTTTGTTTGTTTGTTTGTCTCTGTGTGTGTGTGTATGTTTGATTAATAACAATGTTAAATGCATTAACAAGAAAAATGATTTGCCAAAGTCACTTGAAGGCAGCCCACCCGTCGTATGCGCAACATGTGAAACACACGAACACTTATACATATATGGCGCATGGGACACGTAGCGTGCGCAAGGAGCAAACATCAAAAGCAATTGGTTTGTGCATGTTTTTCAGTGGCATAACGTCGTCTCGCTTTTGCCCTTGCCTTTGCCCCGTGGCAGCGTAATAACATCATAAATTATGATGATTGATGTTGATTTTAATGGCGTCACATAATCACAATTAGCAACAGCAGCAACAGTCGCAAACAGCAACATGGCTCTAAAATATATATATATATATTTATATATATAGTATATATATAGTATATATAAAACACTCTTGGCTAATTGATGGCGCTGTTTTAATATGAATAGATGCAACCAGCACTGGCACCTAGCATTTTCAACGAAATTAAATGAGTTTTAGCCATCGTTCAGAATTAAAAAAAAAACATTTTTTTTTTATTATGTTTGTTATTTTGATTTTAGTTTAGTTGATTTGTCGCTTATCTAATGCGCTCCAGTTGGCGTGCAAAGTCATAAATTAAATTTCACCATCGGCTACAATCGAATTAAATGCCATAAATATTGAATTCACGCCATGAATTATTCATGAACAGCGCTCATTAAATGATTAAGTCAACCAGCAAATGACAGCTGCAAAAAAAGCAACAAAAAATAAATATAAATAAATACCTAATGATAGAAAATGCAGTGTAAGTTACGCGCTACGTGTGCAAATAGTTCAAACAAGTCGAAATCTGTGGCCAAAAAAAAAACCCTTATAGAAATCCATGTCGCGCTCTCGCTCTTTCTCTGTGTGTTAGCTATCTATTTGTTTGTCAGTCTGTCTGTCTGTCTGTCTGACTGTCAGCATGTCTGCTTGTCTAAATGTCTGTCTCAATGTCTGCCTGCTGCATTTGACATTTGACCTTCGAATGCCACCGGAGCGTCTAAAGGCGTCTGCTGTGCACTGCAAGCAAATAGTACACACAATACAAGCGCTTGTTAAATATTGCATGAATAACAATGTAAAAACCCAGCGGAAAAGTCATAGAACATTGTGATAGATCAACGAATATCCTGTAATATGTGGCAGGGATATAAATCAAATATAAACAGTGTAAAAATAAGCCTACGGGAAAATTTAAGCAAAAACAAAATATGCACTAGAATTTGCATTTAAATTCATAAAAAAAAAATAATAATGAATAATAATGTAAAATATGAATAATAAATGCTGCTTTATATTTGTTTAAAAAATTTCTTAAATTTAATACAAAAACCAACAATAAATTGAACAATTAATATAAATTTAATATATATATAAAACAAAACAAAAACACAAAAAAATTTTAACTAAACTTTTATAAATTTAATATTTTTCGATATTGAATACATTTTACAGGGTATAAACAACCAAGTAATGTTATACATATGCAGTGCAATTTATATGCTTAAGCATTTGCTGTGGTGAATGCTAAAAAAATAAGCAGAAAAAAAGAGAAAATGCTTTAGAAAAGAGAAAGGCAGGCAGGCATTGAGAGAAGAGCAGAGAGGCTCGAGGCATGGGGCAGGAGGCATGTGTGACGTTGCAATGTGTGCGATAAGTAAGCAACAACAAAACAGTTTAAACAACAACAATGAAATAGTAATAACAATAATGACAACAGAGGCCACAGCCACAGCCACAGCAAGAGCTAGAACCCGAGCCCCAGACAGAGACAGAGCCAAGGATGTGATATAGGAGCAATAGTAAGAGTCACGCCATAAGACACACACATACTTAAACTCTTGGGTATGTGTGTGTGTGTGCATAGTATAATAGATAGATGTATGTAGATAGTGAATTGCTTTTGCAAGTTAATACTGTACTCAATTTCGTTAGTCAATGACATGCGATGATTGCTAGGAAAAAGAAAAGCAAAAACCGGGAAAAAAATACAAAGAATAAATAGAAAAAATATAAAATAAAACACCGTAGCAGCAAATTTGCAATTTTTGCATAAAGAAAAGAAGAACCTAAAGTGAATGCCGCAATGAGTAAATTAAATATTTATAATGCTTTGTCGCCTTGGGTAAATGGATTAGAGGCAGAGACACAGAGAGAGGGAGAAAGAGAGAAAGAGAGAGAATCTTCTTAGAGCAGGCGCAGGATCAAACTGCAATGCCCTTCATTTGCATACATTGCGAGCTGTGTGCTGTGCATATTAATGCAAATTTATTTAGTTGTCGTTCATATTTTTAATTGACTTTCGTCGAGGCATCAAAAGCCAGCTCAGTCTGATGTGAGCTGACAAAACTGACAAACTCACTCCAATGACTGACTGAATGACTGACTGACATGCACGAGGTCGAGGCCATAGAGCTAAAGCAGGAGAGCTCTAGCTGAAGCTGAAGCTGTGGCTGTATCTGACATTGAATTCGCATTAGATGCGCTGCAAAAGTTCATGAGGCCATTGAGCTGCCAAAGTTCCCCTCCCTCCCCACACAGCCCACAACCGCCGACAAGTTTGTTAGCTTGTTTAGTTAGACGACAGCTTGACATTGAGACTGACATTGACATTGACATTGGTACTCGCCAAACGCCATTTGCTTGCCTGTAGCTTTGCCCGCTCATTCACTTGCAATTGCCCAAAAACAAAAATATATATATATATATATATATATATATATATAAACCGCAAAATAACATTTCGCACTAGTGAATATTTAATTCGATTTCATACATCTACATTTATTTGTGTTTATTTTGTGACAGCCTTAACCTTTTTACGCTAGTCAAATGCAATTTAATACCATCGTTTTTTTTTTCTGATACAGCCTTTTTAACAATAGACTTAATTGTCTCAGGCCGCAGCAGCAACAGGCATTTATTTTTATGGTTGCCTGTTCTTCTTTTTTGTGTTTTTTTTTTTTTTTGGCTTGTGTCTTAATTAATTGCGGTCACTTTATTTTGCGGCGCTGAAATTCCAGCGCTTACAAAACCCTTGAGGCAACACTTTGAGATTTTGAGCGTTTAATTTTTGCGCTATTTCCTTGAGCAATTTGATTTAATTTGCTAGGTTAAGCATCGCTGGCTACAAAACTAATTAAATGTAATATATCAAAATTTAGGAAAAAAATATCGTCTTATTTCAATTATAGGCTCATAAATGGCACTGAAACTGAGTTCGTGATATTATGCAGCCAAAAATGCTTAATGCACATTTTGTTGAGCTCATTAATGAGACGCACACGGCATTCCTCATATTGCCCATATTGAGTTGATTTCGTTTTATTGCCTGCCATACACTCCAGAGAGTCCAGAACTCAAATATTTTATGATTATAATTAACGTTGGCTTGTTTGTGCTGCCGTTAAACATTACGTATGCGTAATATGCGCACTCAACGTGGCGTATGAGTAATGCGACAATATGCAACCAGTAGCTGATATGTAACGCCATTATACAGATAATACACACACACACACACACAGCGAGACTATACTCTAATAACTGATATTATCCCCAGTATATGAGCATATAATAAAGCACTGACTATGCTGTTTATATGACTGCATTACTCCAGAGTCCGTAATCAAAAAAAAAAGCCATGCACAACCCATTTACACACGCACACAATTCCCTCAAGCTTTTGACCTCCCATACACACAGAGTACGAAACAAAACTTTCGAATAAATAATTGATGAAACAATAAGCTACAATCACAGCAACAACAGCAACAGCAACAACAAGAACAACAACAACAACGATAGCGATTACAACAACAACGATAGCAACAATAAAAAGCATAACAATCACAGCAAGACGAGCTGGTAAATTGTGTGTAAAATTGAGCTAGAGCAAAAGAACAATAGGAAGTCATTAGCAGACAAATTCCCAAAAAAATTGACTGCCATTGCTGAGAGATGTTGATACGTTGAGCATGACGATCGCACAAATTTGTGGCATGTGGCGCACAAAGCTTGCCACACAATTACATTTACAGTGAGCGCAAAACACTTTGATTTGATTTCAATTAAGATGAAAGCGAAACAGCAACAACAGCAGCCACAATAGCAGCAACAACAGCAGCAACAACAACTGACAATTGTTGTTCAGCAACCGCAGCAAACACTTGCAACTTGTGGCTGCCACACGATTCGCATTCGATCTGCTACCGTGTGGGAGTTTTGGCTTTTGCGTTTGTGCGCCACTTGAGCATGTTGATTAAATGCCAAATTGCGAGTATCAGCGTAACACAAAGCACACACACACACACACACACACACACGCACACAGAAGTGCTCGCACATGTGTGGCACGCCTACAAGGGCTGGCATTTGAATAATTGAGTTTCGAGTCTCAATTCAAGTTGGAGTTTTAGACAAACGGCTTACGGCTACAGATTTAGTACTTTCCCCCCTAGTTTAAACGTTTTGTTTGTTACTAAATATGCTCTGAGATCTTACGCCCTCTTTCTCTCTGTCCCATTCTCCCTCTGCTTATGGGCGTAGTTTCATTTCATTTGGATGTCATGGACGTGCCCTGAATGACCAAGTGTGTCAACTGCCAAGAGCCGAGTGTCAAGTGTACTGAGTGCTGACTGCCAAGTGCCGAAATGCCGCAATGTGGCAGCTGCTGCGACTTAAGCATCAATCTGTTTCTCGCTCGTCCAAGTCGCTGCTGCTGCTTTGACTTTTTCTATACAGCATCTGTATTTACGCTGCTGCAATTAAATGTTTAATTTTGCCTACGCTTAAAGTCCTCTGCCTTGATTTGCACTGTTACACACTGCATACATTTGCCACATTACGTAGCCGCCACGTAAGCCTGGCCGCTGTCAATTTAACAAACGGCGTTGACAATGAGCGAGAGCTTACGCTTACTCTGGCGCTTACGTTAGCTAAAAGCACACCCACACCACGCCCCACAACCGCCCCTAAACCACCCCTCATTGTGTTCGCTTTCAGGGTTCATTAAAAATCCTGTTAGGCAATAACGGCAATGTCGTTTTCTAGCACTAACTATGTGTATGACTAAAAGTCTGTATGTGTATATATGTGTGTTTGTGTATGTATATGTGTATCTGTATCTGTGTGTGTATGTGTGTCTATTACTGTGTGAGCACGGCAATGATTCTGTCTATTGCATATGTTTTAGTGCTTTGTGTGCACGACATTTGCAAAGGAATGTGGAGCGAAACTGTTTAAAGAGCATTAACTAGATACTTAGTTGGGTTTTAATTAATATTTTTAATGAGCTTGTTTCAATGTGCAACTAAGCTACGGTTCGTTAAACTGCGTACGAAATTGTGGAGAAAAATTTAGCATGAAATTCATGGCGTAAAAACCATGAATCATGTTCAATGGAAATTTTAGCTAAATTGTTGAATCTTTGATTTAAGTTGATTTTATTACTTAAATTTTAAACACAAACACAATTTAAAACTTGTCTCTTAGTCATAGATTTCTTATCATTGAAATTTAAAAATAATTAATACAATTTAGTATATGTCTAACTTAATTACTGGCTTTTATATTGTGTTTTAAATAAAGTTTGCGGTTTTATTTGATAAACTTTAATTTGAAGTATGCCTGGAATTTGCTTTCTGTTAAGTAAATACGAGTATTCACTTTATTCATTTACTAATTGCTGCCAAAACAGTTTAAGATCTGGCCCATTTGCTGCAAACCCACAAGCTGTCAACATGTTGCACAGTGGCACAATGTTGCACAAATTTAACATTCATCTTATCCAGTTGTTGTTTGACTTAAGCTCTGACCACAGCAACTGCCACGCAACAGTCAGCAGACAGCAGACAGACACACACGCACATACACACACACACACACACTCACAGAGTTGCTAACAAGCCAAACAAGAAGAGGCAACAGGCAATGGGACAAGCTGACAAACAGACAAACAAACAGTTGCAGTTGCAGTTGCAATACCCAATTCGCATGCCACCCGGCAGCTGTTGCTTGACATTGTTGACAGTGCTTCATTCATGCTATTCATGAGTCTGGGACAACCGACTCCCTTGCGTCCCCATTCTCCACATTATGCAGTGCACTGCGATTTTTCAACTGATGCTGCTTTTGCTGTTCTTGGTTTACTTTTTTCCCCGCTGTTTTTGCTTCATTTGCCATGCGACACTTCTTTTCCGCTTACTTTGAGCGTTCGTTCTGCTCGGCTACTTAACAGTTAATTTGTGTCTTATGAACGTGCCACACACGCACACACACCGCATGACAATTCAATTGCTACACTGGTCAGCAAAAGACACATGTGTATATATTACTATATATATAGTCGCATTGGCTCGATTTTATGTATAGATATATTGAACCTTTTTTAATTTCGATTTTGGCTGCGAGTGTGCGTGACAATTTTCACGACGCAGTGCGACCTTCAAACTTGCCACAAAATCTTTCACAGACGCGCTCTCTCCCTGTCTCTATCTCTCTATGTCTCTCTCTCTCTCTCTCTCTCTCTCTTCCACTATGTCTCACTCGGTCTTTCCCTGTTTAACTCACTCTCTCTGTGTCTGTCTCACTCGGTGTGCTATAAATCTTGTTTGATTTTGGCTAATACACGCATTATATCCACACATTTTGACCTTTAACGCAATTCGGCAGGCCTGATCAGTTACCTATTAACATGCAAAGGATGTTACATACTAACGGTAAGGATGTCAGCTATGCTCCGTTCGTCCAATAACACTGTCGGGGCCAACATGCCGCTGGCTGCTTGCCTCAATTTCGCGCTAATTAACTATGTGCCAAACCAAAATTTTCTAGCTGGAACTTTGCCAAAAATCATCATCCTTTTGGGAGCGTGTAAGTGAGCGAGAGTGAGTGTGTGAGTGTGAGTCTAAGTGTGTGTGTGAGTGTATATATATTAGTGTGTTTGTGTGTGTGTTCATGTGATTTCATGCTTGTTGCCTACAGCAGTCAAAGTTACAATTTATGAGCATATCCTGGCGTGCTAAGCTTGTGTAAGCAGCAGCAACAGCAGCAGTAACAGCAGCAGTCCGTCTTTGGGTTAGGTGGGGAGGCGTGGCTGGCAAACACTTGTAACATTTTGCTCAACATTTTGAGGGCAAAACGCCCACACGAAAAAATTACGTCTAACTGTCGCACATTGCAGCGTGTCCTGATTTGACTATCATACCCGTTTCCCAAGCTCCCTCTCTCTTCCTCGCTCTCCCTCTCTCTCTTCTTCGCTTTCTCGATTGCTTTGCACTACATGCCGTTGACACTTTCAACTAATTTTCTTACATTTTTCTTGCTGTTGTTTGTTGCTTGGGGAAAAGTTGTGCCAAACTGAACTCATTTAGCAAGTCAAAAATTTCATTTAGCGTAAACATGCTCCATGTCATTTGCTATCTGAACTTACTCTTCCCTCTCTTTCACTCTCTCTCTCTCTCTCTCCCTCTCTGTCACTCTTGCTCGGGCAGTTGTCAACTTTTCGATGGCTTTTTATGAACTTCTGTAATGTGTTGGGTATGCCGAAGCAACAGAGTGTGAGAGAGAGACTGAGAGAGAGAAAGCTGGCAGCCAAACAATGAATGCATTCAAATGAAATTTTCTTTTGCCAATTTTCTTTTCAAAAGTTTTCTAGTAGCACAGAAATAGTTACAGACACACTTTAATGTATATACATACATATATATGTGTGTGTGTGAATTGCAAATGCTGCAAGTTCTGGTTGTATCATTATGTTGCCTGCAAATCGAGCGATTCAATTGCTATGTGGGTCATTTGATTTAATAATGTTGCAGCAGTTGTTGCAAAAGCAGATAGCAGCAGCATCAGAACCTTCAAAGGGGACAAAACCAAATCAAGCAGCTTAAGCTCACTCTCACTCCAGCTATCTTTCATCTCTATCTCTCACGCTCTATGACAAGCTATGTTGCACTTCCATTTGCAGCACTTTAGCTTCAACTTTTGACTGACTTTAAAGCAAGAGCTTTCCTGTTAGTGACCCTTTTTTCTAAGCAGCTAAAGTGCTATGCTTTCAAGCCAAAATAAAAAAAAGGGGGCACGCAAACCTTAAGCTACTTACGGTTAACCTGCCACACACTTTGCCACACTCTCAATCGCTGTGCCACACTGCCAGGAAATGTAATTCTACGTTTTGCGTTTGGGGGTTTTCTTTTATTTTCTTATTTTGGTTGTTTATTTTCACGAGAGTTTTTGTTAACCTAGTTGTAAGTTAGCCATAACGTGGACTATTACGCGCATAACGGTCAGTTTATCGCATGCCACGCCACGCCAATTCACACAGTTCACAATGGCTCCAAGCACTTTGCATGCAACGCGACACATTATTTCCGCCTTATAAACTTTTGCCGCTTGACTTTTCAGCGCCATATTAGGCCTCATACTAAATATATAGAGTATATAGTATATATATGTATACGAGCGTGGGTATATGAGTGGGTATACGAGTGGGTAAACGAGTGTATGTGTGTGTTTCTGTGTGTGTGTGTGGTACAACCCAAATACTGTTGATGCTTATCGCTGGGTAAATTATGGAGCAGCTCGCTCAAACTTAAGCGCTAAAACTCGAAATCCCAAGCTTTCGAGCGCGCTTAAAGCAAATTTTCTTGTGTAATTTTAACATTTAGCTATTTTACCCCATTTTTGCCCTAGCAGCGCCAAAATGACTAATTATAATTTTCCAACCCTTTTGCTACCAATTGCAGCACGCGCAACACAACCTTCAAAGCAGCTGTAAATAATGGCCAAATGTTAATTAAAAGGCGAACGGCAGCACCAACATCATCAGTACCAACATCAACATCAGCAACATCAACAGCAGCAACAGCAAAAATTGAACTTTAAATCTGCCCCAGTTTGTGGCACGCGGCTGCTGCTATAAGTGTATAAGTGCTGGCGACATGCTACATGCATAAATCAATCAATCTGCCAGCGGCCAGCGGCAACAACGCGACAACGCGACAACATGTAGTAGAGCAAACATGTTGCATGCACCATCTAAAGGACACTATAAGCAGCACTTCAATGCACACAAACACACAATCTCTCACACACTTACACGCACAGAGAGAAAGAGAGACAATGTCAATGCCAATTTGCATGAGAAATGGCCATTTCTTTTCAATCAAATTGAATGCAACAATTACAACAACAGCAGCAACAACAACAACAGCAATGCAACAAAGCGACTGGCCAGGACTTAAAGCGGCTTAAGCGCATCAAACAAATGTAAATCGATGCAAAATAATAAAAAAAAAACAAAAAGCAAACCAAGCAAAACAATAACAAAAGTGGAGGAAATAAATAAAGGCAAAAGCATTGGACATATAAATTGAAATTGCTGCGCATACAACACGACGTATGCGTGATTAATTGCACTTTAAATACAGCAACCGAGCACAATACAACACAGCAAAATGTTGCCCACAAATGTGATGACTTTCATGAAGAAGGTGAGTAACTACCGTTTTTATTTTTCAGTTTCTGCATTTGTTTAATGGAAGCCGCATAAATCAGAGAATTTCCATTAATACATTTGATGTTAATAATAATTTTTAATTTTTATGCCTATTGTCAGAGTGGCAGCTGTGCGCAATTTATGCATTTTCTTTACATTTCCATTAATTATGGAGCTTAAGCACTGAAAATTTAATGAGCCTTTGCCATTGAATGAATGCAACGAAAACAAATGAATATAAATGAATGAAAATAAATCGAATCGAATCGAATCGAATCGAATCGAATCGAAGTTCAAATTCGAATGGGATTTAGTATGGTAAAACGCAACTGCATATATTAAAAGGCTCTATAATAACAGCAAATACCCGGGCTAACGGTATTCGCGGCCGCTTTTTAAGCCTTTTTCAAACAGGGATCAGGCAAAGACAAACAAGGCTAAATCGCTTGAGCAGAAATTGTGAGAGACTGTGAATCCGGCTACGTGGAAGGGCCGCAACATATACAAACAAAACTTTTTAATTAAAAAGTCCGTTAAATGCTTTGTACGCTTCACTGCATTTTTTTAGGGGTTCCCAAATCCGAAGCAAAAACAGGGAGAGCAATAAAAAAAACAACACTTATATTTATTTCAAAAATACATAAATAAAAAGGGACAGAGCAATCAAAGCGGTTCAATTGTCCCACAACACCTGCCTGAGGCCAGAGTTTACCAATATCGATGAGGCGCTGCATAAAATTAGACAGAAGCTGAGGCTAACAAAATCGAAAAGCTGAAGAAAAGGCACAGCAAAAATATACCCTGGAAACATTTTAAAAAGTTTTGTTTCTCCTAAACGTTTACATTTATGCCACATTTTATGTTATACTGCTGTTAGTTGAACATATTTTTACAAATTCATTACACCCCATTTGAAGCGTTTTCAATGGGTATTACTACAAAAATAATATTAAACACAAAAGGACATGCCGAAGGAAAGCCAAAAGTACAAAAGTGTAAATTCCATTGAAATTCTTATTTAGGCCACGCCACACACACACACACACACAAAATACTTACAAAACTTTACAGGCTCAACAGACGAAAAAAAAAAACAGAGAAGTTGAGGCAAATTAAAGTAAAAGTAACAGAAAATGAGATAAGCAAATGCCAAGCGGTTGCTCAACTTGTATTTTCTTTTCTTTTTTCTTTTTTTTCTTACTTTTTTATACTGTTTCTAAACATATGAAGAGTTGTGTTTTGTTTAGGCCTTTGGGCTTGTTTTTGGCAAAGAAATGGGAGCAAAAGAAAAACTTTGATTAGAGCAAATGAAGCACAAAATCAAAGCGACATAACCTCAGACTCCGATACAAACTGAGTCGCAGACGCAGTCTTCAGTCTTTAGTCCTCAGTTTTCGGCCTCAGCCTAAACCCAACTCAAGACAATGATGTGCTGATGACAGTGCGAGAACTGTCACTGTCACCAACTTCTGCCAAAGTATATCGAAAGCACACAAAAAAAGGTTATACTGCCAAAAGTTTTACCATTTGTTTTAGCCATTTAAATGCCAAAACACAACACTGCAAAACTTCAAAGACGCAAAACAGCAGTCAAGCGTAAGACCATACACTGTAAATTATATGCAGTAATTTACTTAATAGTTTTCCCTCAACCTAAACACACATAGACCTACTCATACATAGACATACTTATACATATGGTGTTCCATGAATGCTGCTGCTGCTGCAGTTTGTGGCATGCATATGTGCTGCGGTTGCATGCAACATAACCACAAGGGCAAAAGGTGGCCTGCACTTAACCACATGATGTCTACAATTTACGGCTCTTAGGCTGCCTGCTCTCATTTATTTAAGCTCCATTCGCAATAAAACTGTACAAACTTTAACTAAATATTTAAGGTAGTATTTCTCGTCTCTTTTTTTTTGGCCACAAAGCTCTGCTTTATAGACACAGTGTGCAAAAATAAAATTCCTGCTATGTTTTTTATTGATTTTGCAGATGCAATTCGCGCACATTTTTAGCCATAACCGCTGAAAGCTGCTGCTATTTCAGCTATTGCTAGTGCTACTGTTGCTGCTGTGGGTGTGGTTGCTATGCCCACTAGCTCTCTGTGTCCCCCCTCTGTCTGCCTCTTCCTCTAAGCCTCTGCTCTTTATTACATATTGACTTCCATTTTATGTACCATACTTTACGGCCGTAAAGGCGAGCGCACATATGCCATGGCCGTTGGATTATTGCGGGTCTTTGGGCCATCATCATACAGCACTTAAATGCCCCTACAGCAGGCCATAATAATTTTTTTGGCATTAAACAGCAAAAACTAGCGGCAGCCAAACACACACACACATTAAGACCAAAAGCCTTAACAAAAAGCAGAGCACAAAGAGAAGAAGAAAAAAATTCATAACAAATGACAGAATTAACACGGCAATAATTGTTAGCCAGGCCAAAAGCAGAAGCTCAGCCAGACAGCATAGTTTCTGGCACATAAATTATGTTAAAGGCGTAGATATGCCCGTTAGATTTTAGTAGAATAGATACACACACAGAGAGAAAGAGCGACAGAAAGATTGAGAGAGAGTGAGAAAGATTGAGAGATAGGGAAACAGAGACAAAGAGAGATAGAGAGGAGAGAGAGAGTCATAGTGAAATCCGCAACATGTATATTACCTGGAGGACGACTTCAAATGACATCATCAAAAATGTAGCACAAGCTGAGCACAAAGCGGCCATAATCTGACACTAGGCAACACTTAGTTGAGGCTGAGTTTGCTTTACCACCCCCGCCCGCAACCACCCTGTCCTCCACACCACCAATGTAAGCACACTAAAGGTAGGCGAAAAGCGAAAAATGCTGCAGCCAAAAGCACTTAGCGTAATTTGCACACAGCAAAAGTGAGAGTGTGATAGCTAGAGAGCGAGATAGAGTAATAGACACACACACACAGAGAGAAAGAGACACACACACACACATACAAACTAATACAGAGGCATACTGTTTCTGTGTGCTGTATGCTGTGGCTGTAGCTGTTTGTTCCGGTTTTCGTCGCCGCCATCGCTTTGGCAAATAGAAAATTTCCACTTCATAAAATGCTGACAACGCACAGCACTTATGTTTCACAGACTCAAGAGAGACAGCTACCTCTATAGCTATCTCTTTCCACTACTTGTCTGTATATATATATATATATATATATATATATATGTGTGTGTGTGTGTGTGTGTGTATGTGCCTTAAAAAAAATGACG
>JBANCZ010002258.1:0-16552 GCA_037040025.1 Sphaerogastrella javana | reverse complement strand
TTTGAGCAACAGGAAACAAACAACGTAATTCTTGATCGGCATGTAATTTTAGCTAAGGCAAAAGAGTTTTGTCTAAAGTTCAACGACGACTATGAACCTGATGCCAACTGGCTTTGGCGCTGGCGTAAGCGTCACAACATAAAATATGGGAAAATTCATGGTGAAATTGATGCTCAAATTAATTGGGAAGAATATGCCAATGTCGACGCAGATGTTGCTTGCCATGGTCAGTTAACCGAAGATGAAATTGTGCGGTCTCTTCTTGAAGATGACAAGACAAGCAGCAGTGAAAGCGAAAGTGACGAGGATAGCGGTGACATAAGCCGCCCTACTATCCAGGAATGTTTTTGTGCAGTGAAGATTCTTAAAAACATTTCCATGATTCACAAATGTGACGAATTTTTGCCAACACTAAATTCTTTGGAAAACAAATTATTCCATCTCAATATCAACGCAGCAGACATTAAAAATAACAGACTATTTTAAGAATTAACAATGAAAATATAAAATATAATTTGAAATATGTATTAATATTTTGTTAACAATAATTTCGACATTGAAATGAAAATATAATTTGGCTAAAAAAGATACAAAATGTATATGTATTTTATTTGAGCTATAGGTAAAATTTTTTTTGTTTAAAAATTAAAATTAAGATAGCTGCATTTTTAAGATAGCTGCCTCGAAGTTGTGTGCAAAGTACTCGAGGCAGCTAAGCAAATTATACTGTATTCCAATATCCTTCTGTGCCTGACCAGTCCGCACTGTTGTATATTTGTTACTTAAATTTAGGAAATTTACACATATATTAGATTATATTTTATTTGTATTAGCCTAATGTTTTAGATGTCTTAAATATAATTTTATGTATAATCAGTTAAGGTGACTGAAATTGTTGCTGTGCGGAAAACATTGAATACATTGGCAAAACACGCTGATGGCTAAGATTTAGTTAAGGTCTTGGAGTCATGAAGGTCACAAGGTTACATGTTGTTGTACAAGCGTTCCTTATTATTATTGTTGCATTAAGGGTACGGAAAAGTATAGGCTTCAATTTGGATTTTTGATATGCCGGGGAATCTGTACAGTTGGCCATATTCGAATGCAGCCAACGGGAATGAATCAAATTCAATGGGGATGTTTAGAGTGATGTGTCGAATGTTTGCACATCAAACGTTAATCACGTCGCAGCACGACGATCATCACATAATCGATAAAGCAGCAGCAGCAGCAGCAGCAGCCGACCATTTAAAGCAAAGCGCTGCTTATCGAATCATGCAACAGATGCGACAATCGTAGCTTGGGTGCAATGTGTGCTTTTGGCTTTTGGCTTTTGGCTTTTTAAGCAGTCAATAAGCCATTGCTGATGTAATCGCAGCCATAAAGCAAACATGGGCCATCAATAGCAAACAATTACAGTCCGACCACAACAGCAGCAGCAGAAGCAGCATCAGCAGCAGATGTAGCAGATGTAGCAGCAATATACTGCACCCAAGACCCACTCAGAGGCCGTCTTACTTCCTGTGCACCAGTCCCAGCAGTTCGTCTCAATCTTCAACTCCAGATCTCTATCTTTCTACCTCTCTCTCTCTCTCTGTCTCTCCCTCTCTCTCTCTCTCTCACTCTCTCTCTCTCTCTCTCTCTCTCTCTCTCTCTTTCTCTGTCTTACTCTGTCGGCTTTGGCGCATCTTCAGACAGCGGCTTGGCGAATTATGATTTGTGTGGCACTGTGTTTGTTGTATCGCTTGCATATTTCTGAAAGTCTGCAATTGTATAATTTATGCATGTAGAAAGCGTTGCAACGCTGCCGCCAACGTCGACATCAGCAACACTGGCAGCAACAGCAACAACACCAACAACAACACCAACAACACCAACATCTCCAACATTGGCTCCAGTAGTTGCAACTGAGGCATAGAGCTGTAGCTTTTTCTCTTTGCTGCCTGTTGTTGCAGCTGTTAATGAAGCTGCCGCCAAAACTGACGAGGGCCTAATTGTTGCATTGTCTGGTGGTGCTGCTGCGGTTTGTTTGTCATCAATTAAAAGCGAAAATTTGTGTATGCAAACGTAGGATGTTAAATCTGCGCAGGGTTTCCGCTTATGAATGAAAATCATGGCTGGAGGACTATAATCACTATGCATATACACATGCCTAATTAGTAGCTCTGCGTGTGTGAGAGAATCTCTGGGTATGTGCGTATGGGCGTGTATGTGTGTGTGTGTGTGTGTGTGTGTTAGTCTATATTTTCTTATAATGTCGATTATATATGCTATATATACTCTATATACATACACTTTGTTACTAAACCATATTTGTGAACACATCGGCTTTTACTTGACGTAGGTCTAATACAAATATGTATACTGATTAATAGATCTACATACACTATACTATACTATACTATATATATGGTATACTATAGGAATAGATATATATATGTCATATTTGTATTTGGAATTTCAAAAATAGGCAACATTAGGGATGGAGCGCGACAGTAGAGACGGTGCGGTATAGTATTTTCGGTGCTTTATAGTATTTTCCTTAAGTGGATTCGATAACTAATAAAGACAATCAGTATATAGCGGGGTCTAGGTAGGCACTCGTACTGACGAGCTCGTAAATGATGGTGTGGGAATGAAAATAAGTTAATAGTCAATATACCATTAAGTGTTTTTTAATCATTATGTCCCTTAGTTAGCGATACATTTCTGAATCTAATCCCAACTATAAACTCTAATTGTATCTGGAATACACCATCGACTTTCCATTGACTAACCTTTAACATGCATTTCAACCAATTGATTGTATATTAAACAATTTTCTATTTGCATAAAATAATTACCACGACTGTTAGATAAGTTATGGTATAGCAATTCTTACCATTAAAAGATTGTAATGTTACATTGGGTCGTTGCAACAGAAAGATTTAATAACAAGTTGCAATGCAACTATTATAATTATCTCATTTATGAATCCATTCACTGGCAATAAGTGATAGTTGAGGTTATAAATACGATCTAATTTCTCTGCATTTTATGTTCATTTACATGCAAGTTGATAGACAACAAATTATCATAAATATATGCATATATTTTTCACATGTCCAAAGAAGTGAATTTATTTATATCGGCAGTCTAGTTAGAGGTAATATATTACCTTGCGAGATCTCAAGAGAATGGGAAATAGAATGGTTGCAATGCGAAAAATGTGTGGAGGTAGTGTATATCAAACTCTACCAATTATAGTAAACTTATTGATAAGAATGCCATATAAAATTATATAAGAATTCATATAGAAATGTGCTCGATATATGTCAGATTATACAAATGCAAATATTACAAAATAGACACCGTTTTATTTAATCCTTGTGTATAATTATAAACAGATGAATGTTGTTAATTGCATTTATGTGAAATGAATAGATCAGATTTTAATATACGTTGGCGTATTCGCCCCCGGGACAATATAAGCAATTTCTGGGTGTTGATACATAATCTCATGACCTTGTGCCGCCCAAGGGCTGGCTCTAGATACTCCATTGTATTTAAATATATGGTTTATATGTATAGAGTAATCTCATAATGGGGAACTCACCTTCGGAACGAATCGAATGCATGTCGATTGTTGTCGCTGTTCAATACAAATATTGTTTTTCAATGTATCGTTCATCGAATACAACACCATAGTTATGCTCTTTCTATGGCATCGTCTAATGTCAGACCCAGCGTTGTACTGTTTCTTTGGCTAATATATATATATATATATATATATATATATATATATCGAGCTAGTTGCAATGAATTATATGCAATACATTATATTATACATGGTCAAATTTACATCGAAGGTTCACGAACTCCATTATAATAAAATATATGTTTTCATTTTCAATGGATATACAATGTATTTATTTGGATACATTTTCGACGTTTTTCGTTCAAACGTCACAATAACAATGGGACCATTAACAATGAACCTTAGAAGAAAATCATCTTTTGTGACTTTATGTATACCTACATATATATACACCCATAATGTTGGGTATTCGCTCGTCGGTGTCGGAATAGTGATCTCCCATTACCTGCTGACAAGCATTTGCTGCTACAGGGGCCCACGTTTAACCTTCTGCAAATGGGCGAGTAAGCTGCATTATCATTCCCGGGCATTATGAGATTTCATATATTTATGATGCCAAAGACTTTGAGCGTAACTGCAACATGTTGATGAAACCAAAGAAAAAGCAGCATCATAAATAAACCAAAAAAAAAAGAAACAATATTAATAATAACAATAATAATAATAGTAATTGTAATAATGATAACAGTGATGTTGACTGTATGTATAATAAGTATGAGACAAATTGCATTTATGCCAACTATGGGTTAAGATGATTTAGCCACTGCTAATGGGCGATGGTAGTCGGGAGGGGAGGGAACCGATGGTCTTGAGAGTTAAATTGGGCAACGGGCTAAACCACTAGGACTCTGACGCTGAATCTGAATCTGTGATCAACATTTCAATTGCTGTTTATTTGCCTATCGTTGCGATCAAAGCGATTTTGCACAAAAAAATAAACGCAAAAACTTAAGCAAAATAATTAAAAAGTAACAACAACAAAAAAAAAATCAACAACAAAAAGAGAGAAACAGAAAGAAAAAAAAAACTTTCAAACAATGCAACCGATTGCCGATTGTCTAATGCGACGATGGCGCGTGATATTCGCTATACTATTTGTTATTTTCTTATTAACGTTGTTGCTTTTGTTGTTGTTGTTATTGTTGCTGTTTCTCATCTTTCTTTGGTCCGCTTTGAATATATTTTTTATTGTTATTATCGTTATCGTGGCAAGTTGTTGCTAGTTTTCGCTAGTGTTTTAGCTGGCGAATAGATTACAAAACTGACAAAAAAAAAAAAAACGAAGAAAAAGAAGAAAAAAACAGTTGACCGTTTGCATTTAGCCGCCTTTGTTATGGCATTTCTCTTTTCACGCAAGCCCAGGCCCCCGGCCACAAGCTCCAAATCAACAAACCAACAAACGTAGCCACATCAAGCCACACCAAGCCAATCTAATCCAATCCAATCCCAAGCGCAGTGAACAAGTAAGCTACATCCAAATTTTTATAGATCTCAAGTTAACTCAAACCCAAAACTCAAGCCCAAGCCAAGAGTCAAGTCCAATCCCAGCGTTGGCAACTTTAATTCGCCAATTAAATTGCCACTACATGGAGTTGATCGCGCGTCTCTTGCAACCCTGCGTTACTACCAAACAGATCTTACAATTGTCTTTATGCAAATTCAGTTTCGATTGGTTCAGGCTTTGTGGGTCCGAGCTGCCCTCAGACACAAAAAGAGAGCCGTGTGTTAGAGTCGATGTGACAGACCATCGACTACATCGAGTGGTGGAGATCGTAATGGCCATAATAGTAATAATAACTATAAAATGTATTCATCAAAAATGAATGGATCTCCAGATTGAATCTCGTGCTCACTGTGTGTGTTACTTTAACGCAAAAGTTGCGCCAGTTTCTTTTTTTATGACTTTGAACTTGAACTGGCTAAAACAACATCAACAACAGCAACACCACAAATTATTTCAATGAAAATCTATATGCTCTTTCTAAAAAGAAATTTCGAAAAATGAAAGGAATCCCAAGCTAATCAATTCATGCACATCGCATAGTCTATTCATCTGGACGATTGTTTATACTCTTGTATGGTCATGAAAATGTGTCAATAATAGTGGCAAGGTCGTTTCGGATTATATGACATATACCTACACATAATATATATATATTCATACATATCTCTTTGTTATTTTGTCATCGGTTGTCATATATAAATCCATGCTGATTTGTGACTAATTATAATCCCACTTTAATGGCCTGCAAATGCCATGCTCCATAGCGTTCAGCTATTAATTTTCATTTTGGAATTACTCATCCGACCTCTGTGAATCTTTCAAAAATTTTCCTATTCTGAGGAATTGAATTAATCAAATAACTGTTTTTTTAACATCTATCTAAGAATTTTATCGGGTGTAAATATATAACAACTATAAAATTACATTATATTTATATAAAACTAAGCTTAAGGTTCTGCTCTCGAATATGTGTTAAAGGTATATGTACTATATACATACTTAAAGGGTCTGTCATTCCTACTGCTACACCTCAACACTCTTCGTAGATCTTTTACTGATATATAATATAGAGATATATAATTCTAGCTAAAATGTTTTATGGTGGGAAATAAGGTTCCACGCTTCAATAGGAATATGTATTAAGTACATGCCAACACTAAGTATATATATATTTAGTATATATATACGTCTGTATATATTTTATTTGTTTCATATGTGGAAAACAAGATCATAGTCATAAACCTAGCAAAAACTCTATTTTTAGCATTCAAAACGGATTTCGGTGTGGAGTCATAGTAAACTTTTTAGCTTTTAATGGCTGCAGTAACGTCTGCAGCAACCTACACCTTCAGCCAGTATCTATAAACATATGTATATATACAGATGTATCTATACAATCGTATATACACACACAGAGAGAGACCAAAGCATACGTGCGATGTCATTGCCTGTGCATTCATCTCTTGGTCGTTCCGCCTGCTCCCGTTGGCTGACGGACTGGCCAAGTGACTCGAAGTTGCTGCAACGAAGACGCCGCTACCGCTGCTGCTGCTGCTGCCATTGCGGTTGCTGTTGTCGTTGTTGATGACGCCGTCTTCGTCGTCGTCGTCGTCGTCATCGTCGTCGTCGTTGTGGTCGTGGTCTCGGTCGTTAGCCATAAAAACCAAGCGATCTGCCAGCGGCAGCCACAGTTAGTCGCGCGACTTTTGAACGACTGCACCGAACGACCGAACGCTCTCAGCTGACACGTAACGAGCAACAGTTTCCCACAACAGTTTACCCACATCTATCTGTTCAAAACCATAGATCATATATATATATATAAACAAAAAAAATTTGTTTTTTTTTTTTGGTTCACTGTTTTCAATTGTGCATTAATAATACCTACATACAGACTGTGCGAAATATTCAAATACAAAAAAGAAAAACCCACACCCAAACCCCAAAATTGACGTCACGTTGCATGTGTGGCTGCAACAAAAAGGAAAATACTTGCATACAATCAATCAGAGCCCAAAAGAGACCTACAGACATACATACATCCGTATACATATAGATACATATGCATATGTGTATGTTTGTGTATGTGCACGTGTGAAAATTATTATTTAAATGTTCAACTAAGGCAGCAACTGTAACCAATTAGAGTGCAAAACATCTTTGGGAAACACGATGAGAATAGCATTGATATTGGTTCGTATACAAGCAGGAAATCAACTGCAGCTCAAATTGCATAATCATAATACAATAAGCCAAACCAAAACAAACGGATCAGTGTAGGATCAGGATACCCGGTTACACAATTCTTTAATGTGTTTCCTAAACTAACCTACTAACTAAATGACTTCTCAGTGGATGTTTACAACATACCATATACAAATAGATTCATAAATCAAACTATTGTCTAACAATATCTAAAGAATATGAAAGTTTTTTGATCATTTTAATATTACTAGATCTGCTTTAATTTTGGGTCTTCCCCTATGCCAAGTCTTATGTCTCTATAATACATTATTACCGAGATTAAGGTATTCATACAGACAAATGGTTGAATGATAAATAAAATTAATAATAGATTCAACAGGTCTAGTTCGATTCGACTTTTGCTCCTGATTGAAACTGTGTATACTTATGGATACAAAAAGATTTCTAATCAAAAACAAACTGTTGATTAACGATATCTAGGCAATAGTCGAAGTTTTTGAAAATTTGATTACTACTAGATCTGCTTTTATCATACACCATTCCCTGTGCCAAGTCTTACGTCTCTATATTACATAGTTACCGAGATTAAGGTGTTCGTACAGACGATTTAATGATCGAACAGGCCTACTTCGATGATGCTGATTGAAACTGTATATACTCATTGGGATCTGCTGTGTCGCCTTCGACATTCGGACAAATTCATTATACCCTGTTCACCCATTTTCGATTGCCTGATTCGTAACTGTTGCTTTGAGGCGTGCCTAACGCCTACCACAACAAAATAACAAAACAACAACAACAAAAACCAGCAATACTTCCTACTCCTCCTGTGCCATCATCTGTTGGCTGCTCAATTAATTTGCATTACAATTGCAACTGCAACCCCAACTGCAACATTCAGCTGCTCGACCGTCTTCGTCGTCTTGGTCGTCTTGGTCGTCTTGGCAAGCTGCCAGATGTGTTTCACTTTTGTTAAGAAACGGGATGGGAATAGACATGGCACCAGCACGGGTTGAGAGGGGGTTCCATTTGCAGTGCAACGAGGTACACTTGTGTATATGGCACATATGTAATGGCTGCAATGTACAGTCGTATATAATATGTATGTAATGTATATATATATATATGTATATATATGTGTGGTGTATTCAATCTAACTCCCACTGCGCGTGCTTTCCATTTAATATGTATTTGTATGTGTATATATAGTGCATGTATGGCCACTCAGCAACAGTTCACTGATCCTGTTGTTAAATTACTATGCTAAAAAATGCATAAGCTAATCCAAACTTGCTTTTTACAAACAATGTGGAATAACTCGATATTCTACATTATTTTTTTTGTTTTGTGTTTTTGCTTTCAAGTTAACAAAGATATTAAAATCTGGAGCATTAGTTCTGTCATTATGTAACTTGGATAAATGCTTAAGCCTAAAACCTAAACATGAAATTAGTTTTGATGAATAACTGCTATATCATTTTGAATATGCTACAAATATTAAACTTAATATTCTGTTTAGTATGCCTTAAATGTTCTCGCTACAATACATTACTAACTAAATTAAATTTCGTACTACTAACAGAATTGGTAATACCAAGCTACTATTTAAACGGATATGTAACAAGTATTAATATATTACCACAAACTGGATCATCCTGTGGATCAACTTTTCGCTGCTCTTACAGTAATCGGTTAACTTTCAGCTGACCAATGTAAACGAACTGTAAAACGAAACGGAAAAAAGTCTAAGCCGAACAGTAGAAACGGTGCCTGGAAGTAAGGACCCGTTGTATCAAAAAAAAAAAAAAAAAAAAAATAGCAAGGCAGACAAATAAGCACAGGTCATTGCTATGGAGTATATAGATACTTTTTAGGGTATATTAGATCTCCATCTAATTGTTGTACAGTTTTGATAGTTTAAAGATCTAAACAGACCTCTAAAGAGCATTTCGCACAGGGTATGGCTATAATAGAGCTTGAAGCATCTGATTGTTGCGTGGTGGCACAACAATCTCATCGCTTGGCTGAGTTGGCTTCACTTAACTGATTTCATCTTAACACAATGATCGCCCTTGCCCTTGCCTGTTATATGGCCGGGCCTAAAATAGCTCTTAACTCCAATTGAGTCGACAAGCTTTAACTAATCTGTAGATTTGTTTTAAATATGAATGTTTTAGTGGTTCCTTATGCGTATAAACATATTGTGTTTCTTTATTACATATTATTTGGAAATGTTAGTCTTTATGTTTAGTTATTAAATTTAGAAAACTTAAAACACATAATTCGAACCAAGCAAAGAGTCAAAAGACCCCACTGTGCTACAATCAACTGACGACCATGAGCATGACTTCTTCCTGATTGAGGTTTTTAAAGATGGTCAATAATTATGAACCCTCAATGTATTGCCGCAATACGGCGCCAAGTTTTAAGTAGTAAATTATTTTGGAATAGTGAATGCACTGTGATTTATGGCGTTGATTCATTATGACAACTCCAATTAAATGTGCACCTAGTAAATGTCTTCAGTAAATTTAATCAGCTTACTTTCTTTTTCTCTTTTTGCACGCCAACACACACCGCACTCCCAGTTGATGTAATTATATTTAGAAACTTGAAGTCTTTCACAAAAGCAAAAAATAAAACAATGACAAGAAAATGCGATAAGAGTTGTAATTATAGTGTATTTGGTGCGTTGCATATGTTCTGCCTGAGCTGCTTAGCAATTTGGATTCGCATTCTGAAAACAGCAACAACAACAATCACATCAACGTTTGTTTTAAATTAAATTATTATACATTACATAAAGTCTTGCTTTTTAATATAAATTAATGGTAAGCCAACAGGCCAAGCTTTAGGATAAGGTGGAGTAGGGGACAAGGATCGGATCAGTTGACTATAACTCACAATCGCTGCTTGAACGTATTATATAAAGCGGGTCCAGCATAACAACAGAGATCACATAAATTCGCATTAAAGCGAAACTCGCATGCACCTCACATCAATCCCCCTTAAGCTACCCCCAACCACAAAGCCAGCACCACCACCACCACCACCACCACCACCATCCCTCGATGACATCACAATGCCCGGCTCACGCTCTACCGCGGCCGAGCTGTAAACAAGCGCCATACACAATGTTAACATTTGACAGAAATTATTTCTGTTTTTTGAACATTTTTATATACAGTTATTGTTGTTTTTGTGTGGTTTAGTAGTAGTAGTAGTAATAGTAATAGTAGTAGTTGTGGTAGTGGCAGTAGTAGTAACAGTAGTTATTGTTGTTGCTGTTGCGATTATTGCTGCTGAGGCGCAGGTGCGCCCGTGCAACAAGTTAAATTCACCGAAATTTATCTCTTCCTGCTTAAAATAAACATATACACATACACACACACATATATATATATATATATATGTCTGTGTGTAGAAATATATATATATAGTAATCACACATAGTTAAACACAAACAGCATAAAATGTTAGCAACAATCCACACGAAGAGCTGAGCTATTAAATTATTTATCTTGAGCCGACTTGACACACTGTCCCAGTTTCAGATTTATCGCGTCGCGGTAATTGAGTGACAAAATACAATTAAAACAAAAAAAAATGTTTTTAACTATTATTACGGAGACCGAAACTTACGTACCGTATGCAAAGTGTTGCAATTATAGGCATGACAATGTCCAAATTACTATATGTTGCATGTCTCTTGATATGAGCCTCTCACTTCTTCTTAATCTTTCTTTATCTTCTTGTTTTAATCTCCTTCTGTCTGTTTCTCTCTCTCTCTTTCTCTCTCTCTCTCTCTCTCTCTTTCTCTCTGTCTCTCTCTCTCTTTCTGTCTGTCTTTTGTGGCTGATTTATTTAGGTTTTTAAGCTTTTAACTAATTGTGCCAAATTCCGATCTCACTCAATTTATAAAGCGAGCATTATAAAACTTTTCCGAATGGTATAACTGGCCTTTAGTTTTCATGTTGTAAGCCACTTATTACTATATAAATATTCTTTATATTATATTGCTTAAGCGAAACACTTAGAAAAGTATACATCATAGTGGAATAATTGATATATATTATTAAATTGAATCGAATATTTGCAGTCTGATGATTTATTTCTCTTTTAAAAACCATCTATTATATAAATATATTATATTATCATTAATAGGTGTAGTATGTAGCTGATTATAGGTATAAGCTGAACAAATTTTACAAATATTTTATATACATATACTGAAACATGAGCTCTGAATGAAAAAAAACTTCAAGTAAAGTTTACGAAAAACAATTCGATCAATTAAAATCAAAAGACTAAGAACACAAACTCGTTTCTCCAATTTATGCTATTCGATGGGAAATCGAAGAGAAATAAATGTAAAAGCAAAATCAAAAGCAAAAGCAAAAGTTAATATCGTTAATTATGACAATAACAAAAGCAAGATTACAACATTCCGGCTGCGATTCCCTTAAAGCATTCAGTTCACCCATAGCATTTACGTTTGTTTATTCAAACTTTTCATTTAACAACTTTGCGCGGACGAAATGTCAAATGTGAAATATTGATGTGTGTGTTCCTCAGTGTGTGTGTATGTTTTTATGTTTGTGTGTGTGTGTGAGTTAGTATAGTGAATTAGTTGAACGAGCTGAAACAGTGTTTGTTGATTTTATTATTGATCGTTTGTCTTTATTGATTTTTGATGGTATGTTTTTTCATTTTTTTATCTGTATTGAGACCATTCGATAGCCGAGAGCACAACAACAAATAACAAATAACAAACAAACAGTGAGAGCAGCAGAAGCAACAATAATAACAAAACAGCTTTTGGCGCAATCGCAGCACCTTGGCGATCGATTGTCTCGATTGCGCTTCACCTTGATCCCAAAGATGAAACAAAGATGCCAGTAAACAAAAGGCAGGCAGCCCCCGTACATCATGTACTAGGCCCACTCATTACCCACTTCTGTGCACTCTCTATGACACTAGCTAATAACTTCGAGTTCTCATTTGCATGTGACGCTATTGCTATTCACCCCTTTTAATCTTTCTCTCTCTCTCTGTCTGACCTTCTCTCTATTTTTGCAGTGCACATTGAGTGCGGTACTGTGTATGGCCAGTGGGGCTAGTGCAAGTGAAACGCCTGTTAAGTCGCCATCGAGTGGCTATCCCAAGAAGGTCACCACGCTGAAGAAGCGACCCACTAAGACCCCTTCGAGCAGTGCAGCCACTACGTCCACGATTGCACTGCCTTCCACCACCAAACCCAGCAAGCCACGCGTCAAAATTGCCCCCAATGCCAGCAAGACAGCAGGAAGCACAAAGCCGGTGGCTGTACCCACACTGGACGCCAGTTTCAGCAATCTGCCCGCAGACGATCTGGAGTTCATCAAGGAGCTGGACAAACAGTTCAAGCTGCATGGTAACAAGATCAAGATCAAAGTGGAACGTGACAACTCAACGAGCGCCAACGGCAAGAACAACAAACGCACCATCGATGGTGAACTAGGGTCAGTAGCTAGAATAATTCCAACATAATACCGAACACAGTATGGTTTTAAACGAGCTCAAGGCAGCTTTAATAATATGGCTATGAGCACCCTGTAGCTATAATTTAAAGCTACTTTCAAAATAGAGCTTCTAAAAGAACAGAAAAACGGAATATATCGATAATTCGAATTTAGTATGCAATTATCAAAATATCGGCAACTTTCTTTCGATAGTAACAGATATTTAAAATAAAGGAGGGTTATGTGTCCGACCGTGAAATCCGATAGCAAATATTATAATCAGTTTACCAATGAAACCCATAAATGCAAATGCAAACGAAAACTGCAATCGGTTGTCACAATAAAAGATTTGCATAGTTGAAGTCCAACAATCACTTTGGATTCAATCCATATAAATGGCATGACATAACACAATATGCTCACCCATTCTATCTCTTTCTCTTTCTCCTACTCTGTTTTATTACAGCTATGGCTATGCACATCAGGGCTACGATTATACGCCACCCAAGTTTATGTTTTATCCATACTCACAGCATGATATACCCGCCACAGAATCCCCAGACGTTTATACGGGCTACTCGCCGGCGGACTATGATCAGACGGAGACCACACAGCAACAGCCCCATCCGCATCAGCAGGTTACTAGTGTGACCATTGAACCCTCCTATTCCTATGAGCTGAAACCACAGACAAGCTACGAGACGCACCACGCACAGCAACCAGAGCAGCATGTACATCCGGAACAGCCGCAAATTGATTTGCCACAACCGGAGCATGAGTCGCATGTGGCTGGCCATGATGCCGCTGGCTATCAGGAGCCGGTCATAGTGCTGCGCATACCCGGACCCGCCAAATATGCGGCCCATCTGCAGACTTTGTTGCAACAATACCTGGAAATTCGTGCTGCCCAATACCTGCAGCTGTTACAGGAGGCGGAACAGCGCAAACAACATCACCAACAGCATCAGCAGCCGGAGCCGGAATTGGCACCACAGCCCTATGCCACTCCAGCAGAGCACGAGCAGGCGCATTATCATCCCGATGTAAGCTATGCCCATCAACTGGCACCGACGCCACCACCAGTGCAGTATGGACCTATAGACGATGTCTATCAGAGCTACAAGGGCCGCCATCAGGGGCAGGTACAGTACGAGCAGCCCGCCCCCGAGGCGTACTATGCGCCCACAGATTATCAGCAGCAACCACAGCCACAGCCGCAGTTCTACTACGCCCAGCCCCAGCAACAGGCACAGTACGAGAACAACTATCAGCCGCATCTCTATCTGATAGCCATGGCACCTCAGGCGCAATACACTGAGCAGCATCAGCACCAGCATCAGCACCAGCACCAGGACCAGCACCAACACCAGCACGACCACGAGCACGAGCAACAACACCAGCAGGAGCAGCCACACCAGCAGCCCATCTATGTGCCCGAACAGGATGGGCCAACAGCACCGGGTGCTGAACATGAGCTGCCCATCACTGAAAACAATCCCCGACCCACGCACACCAAGGTCATCTTCAACTCCCAAAGTGGCGCTGCTGACTATTCTTCGCATATGTACGCCCAGCCCTCGATACGACCCGCCTATGCGGCGGAGCAACACCAACCGGAACATACACAACAACAGACGCTGGAAAGCGAACACGGTGATGGCACAAACACTGAGATTGACTACCAACCAGCGGCACATGCTGCCGTCGAGGCAATGGACATAACCCAGCCACCCTATAACTATCACGCTCATGGCTTGAAAATAATGCCGCGACCACTGCGTCAGGGGAAGCGAGCGGCCAATGCGGAGCATGCGGCGGATAAACAACTGCAGCAAATCCAGGAGTATGTGAGAGAGAAACTTGGCGCCGAGATGGGCTCGGCGGTGGAGTATAAAACCACACAACTGCTCGAAGGTTAGGCGAGCTGGCGAGGGTTGTACCTGTACACCTGTACACCTTTACACCTGATGGGGTCGATGCAATTGTTATTATTATTGAGTGTATTATATTATAGGATTCATTGCTGAAATTTTTCATACATTCTGTTGTTGTGTTATATTGCCTGACAAAGACAGAACTAAAAAAAGAGAAAGAGAGAGAGAGAGAGAGAGAGAGAGAGAGAAATAACGATGAAAGAGTTAAACATATCATTAGTTCTATTTATTTTTCACTTTTGGAATCAGTAAACACAAAGACCGCAACGAACCAGCACCAGTTCAGCAATCAAGTCATGTGCCTAACATATTTCCTAGTTCATCGAATTTAAAGTCTCATTTCAGTCTATACATAATCCGTATTAACTTAAATTTGATTCCAATCCGCTTACAGTCTGATTTCGGTCTAGTTTAAATCTAGTTCCAGTGAGATTTCATCATCGTTTCAGTCTACTTCTAGTTAAATTCAGTCTGACTCCCATATCTGATTTCAAATTCTAATTCATAAACATCATCAATTAACACCTTTTTTTAACGAATCTATGCCGAAATTAAGTATTGTAAATAGTCTCTAACTTTACATTATTTGCATGCCCATGCTACATATTTTTTATTATTTTAATTCATAATTATTACGTGCATATTTAGACCATGTGCTTTGAGAAGTCTATTGAGATTGTCGAATGCTCGTATGTGTGTTATAGGCAGAGGGAAGCGCTCGAGACCCCATTAAGTGTATATATTCATGATCGCGACGATATATCAATCTAGCGATGTCCATCTGTATGTCTACGTGTCAATTCGCCAGTCCGATTATCCATATAAATACTTGGTTGGATGTCAGAGCTAGAGACACAAAAATTTTGAATATATATAATTCTTTCGCCTAAACACATCAACTTTGGCTACAATTTTGTATATTCATATCCTATAACTTAAAATCGCCATAATACACAAAATTTTAAAAAAATTTATTTACGATCGGTAAGTTATAATGAAGTTATGCTACATTGAATGAAAATTTCCCATATCTTATGTGAGTGCGAGTGCATCTGAGTGGTCAGTATCCTTTCTATATGTATATATACATAAGAGCAGGGTCCTTACTGTCGGGCAACGTCCCTACTGTACTTTTTTTTTGTTATTCTCTAACAACAGTAAATTGTTATGTTAAAATTATATACAATAATTAGTTTGTAACGATATGTACGTGCTTGTAAAAATTCATATTCGCACAAATAAAAGATGTTTAAAACCTGAATCGCATTTGTTTTTAATAGAATCAATGGACACGGAATAGATCAGCACTATATGGAATAGATCACCGAAAAATAAAGAGGTATATACCTATACATAGATCTCTTAATATAGTTATTTCTAAATTCACTTGGTATACGATTAAATAAAACAATTTAATTTAAAATAAAAAAAAATTTTTTTGGGCTTATTTTTTTTTTTGTGCTCCTAAAAGCCTGTAACATATTTTTATAAAGTGTAGCTGAGTTAAGCGTCTGCCACGCCTCCTGCGCCTCCTATTTGAGCTTCTTTTTTGAACTTCTTTTTCCGAGCGCGCTCTAGGGGTATGCTGCGACTTTTCGGCGATTTTTCGGCGTTTTTGGCGGTTTTTCGGCGGTTTTTTCGGCGGTTTTTTGGCGATTTTGGCGGGAGGGCACTGATTTATTCGAAAAAAATCAATTCTTCGATTTAAGTCGTTTTTTTGAATTAGATACGGACGGACAGACGGACATGGCTCAATCGACTCAGTTTCTCT
>JBANCZ010002257.1:0-16553 GCA_037040025.1 Sphaerogastrella javana | reverse complement strand
AGTTTAACTTAATAGCATAATCCATACAAGTGATGTGCAATGTTGTTTTTGATTGGAGGAATCGATAGATTTCAACAACAACAGATTTGTGCTGTCTGCCAGCCAAGAGTGTATAATGTATTATGTATAACGTATAATGCACACGCGACTATTTGAAGTACACGGGGCGGTTCCTTCTCCCCCACTCGGAGACCAAGTTCAAGGACCAAGCACCAAAGCAGCAGCAGCAGTAGAAGCAGCAAAGACGTCTGACAATTGACGCTAGGACAGACAGCAGCAGCAACAGCAACAACAACAACAACAACAAAAGAGAGAGAGAGAGAGAGAGAGAGAAAAAGGAACATTAGGCAACTTCTGTGGTGATGAGCTGCGACTTATAGAGCCAAGGCTGTAGATCTATTTCTATATGCGTGTGTGGGTTTAGGTGTCGCATATAGTAGGTAGATTTATGCAGTTGCTTTATTGAAAGTCGAATTGCTTGTTCAGGCGGTCATAAATATTTTTACGCTCTCTAATGCCCCACATCGTTTAGCAGGGAAAGGGCATGAACGACTAAATGAAGCTCCATTATTACTGGTAGTAGTATATAGTAGATGTATTTATATACTATACTCTAGGTACAAATATTGTATATTCAGTATATTATGTTATAGGTATCTATAGGTTGTGCATACGCTTGCACATATTCAGCTACCCTGTATTTTTTGTAATTTTTTTTTTTGTTATATTGTTGTCGATCTCCCGCTGGTTTTTTGCTATTTGCTAGTTTGTTATGCCTGGCACCTGACAGCTTCAAGTGTTCGCCTCCTTTGGCAGTCGAAAATGTCTCCTCGGGCATAAATAAGTGTTGGAGGGAGGAGGTTTTTGGTTTGAGCACTGGGAGTAGCATAAATCGTTGGATATGTATGCTCGTACATCATAAATGTAGACGAAGCCTCTAACAACAAGATTTCAAATTGCACATGGCAAAAAGTTTTTTATGATGCATTTAAAACTTCTTGATTATGCGAGGCGCAGTTCTATCTATGTGTGTGAGTGTGAGTGTGAGTACGAGTGTGAGTACGAGTGTGAGTGTGAGTGTGAGTACGAGTGTGAGTGTGTCTGTGTATTTGGTCTGACAAACCACTCGAAATCTACAAGCATGTAACTTATTTCATTTCCCTGCAAGCAAAGTTAATTTAAAGTTCGCTACAAGCATAAATTTCATGCTGTGCACCAAAAGAAAAACATATTGCAAAAATAAACGCCTAGCATTCCAGCAGGCATGCGCCAGTCGGGTATGCGCATTGCCAGTTTACCTTATTTATGTCTTTTACTATGGGTCTGTAAAGATATAAAACGCTTACACTTGATTTATGAATGGAAAGTAATTTATGACACTGAGATTTCTGTCTTTGGCTTTGAAGGATTCCTTTACACCCTTGACTTTTATTCAGTTAGTATTTGTTTTTATATTTATTTAATTCATTTCTAATATTCTATATCTTGTCTTTAAGATTTAATATATATGCGGCATCCATGTAATAACTATGACTAAAGACGCAAAGGAAGAAGCGCACTTGAAGCTGTGATAGGCTCACTCGTGTAGTATCATGGCATTTGACATTTGTTTGCCACGCCCTTCGCCTAGCCTTCACTGCATTAACTGTAACTGAATCTGTAACTGCAACTGCAAGTGCAATCGTATCTGTAGCAGCATCTCTAGATGGAACTGCAGTAGCATCTGTAACTGTAACTGTAACTGTAACTATAGCTGTAGCTGTAGCTGTAGCTGCAGCTGTAGCTATATCACAGTATGTATTTGTATCTGTATCTGAATCTGTCGTCTAATTGGCCTTTTTATGCACACGAGCACACACTCGACATCATTTCTATTTCCAGGGCCATTTCCGTGCCAAAGCAGTTTATCACTAACTATGCACATTCAGCTACGTCCTGTTGCCTCTTCCTGCTGGCAGCTAGAGCCGGTTCCTGCCACAGCCATAGCCAAAGCTGCTACTGCTGCTGTTGCTGCTGTTGCTGTTGTTGCTGCTGTTGCTGCTGTTGCTGCTGCTGTTGCTGCTGGTGTTGTTGCTGCAATTGAATATTATGTATACGTAGCGTGCGCCGCTTTAGCCCGCAGCTGCTGCAGCGCCTGCATGTTGCATGTTTGGGTCATGCCACAGCCGCTGGCTAACGATGCCGCTTGACAAAACGTGCGCCACTCGTGAACTCTCTCCCACACAGAGACACACATATACTGTGAGTGTGTGTGTGTGTGTGTTTGTGCACTCTGTCCAGCCTACCAGCATTCAAGCAACTACAACTACAACTGCCACTGTGTACTCCCACTTAGTTTTTGCCGCTGCTAATGGGCAACAGCAGCTTCTGTACTCATCCTTAACCCTACACTCGACTCCTGCTTCTGCTGCTGTTGCTGCTGTTGCTGCTGTTGCTGCTGTTGCTGCTGCTGCTGCTGCTGCTGTTGGTAGTCCTACGCCAATCCCTTCAAGCGCCATATACGACGCGCTTAACTTGTCGGCTTTAAGTGTCAGCGTTGAGCGTCGTTCAGCTTTGCAGACTGAGCAAGCGGATTGTATAACCCTCTAACCCCGCTCCCTGTTACTCCCACTCCCACCATTTCTATCTCTCTCTCTCTCTCTCTCTCTCTCTCTCTCTCTCTCTCTCTCTCTCTTATCGCTGTCTATCTGTTTGCTGTGGTGCGTAACGCGAATGGCGTTTCATTAGTTCCATCAGCTCAGACTTCCAAGATCTCAAGCGATGCCAGTTCTTATGCGCTGTTATACCAACTTTTTAGAGCATCTTTTGCCTCTATCTTTTGCTTTCTCTCTCTCTCTCTCTTTCACTGCATTCAATGCAACTTGGCTTAATTGGCACTTCAAATTGGCTTAAGTGGCCGCAGATAATTGACAGCCAACTAAAGATAAAACTAAAAAAAAAAAAAATAAGAACATTAAATGCCACATTAAAGTGCATTTACTAAGTGAATCTATTATTAAGCGATATCCTTTGACATATCGAAACAATTTCATATAAATTATGGTTAAAGTTAGACTGTGTGTATTCTAGATATACTACCTGCTGTTCTCTTCATTATGGCTAAATGACAAGTTGTCAACGCAATGCAGACAACTTTTGTATTTCTATTATTTGTTTATTTGTTCAATCGTTTATTCATTCATTTGTCTGGCTGCATTTGACATTTCGATGGCAAATCGATAAATCTATTCACAATCCACTTTATCACTTTGCATTGCCAGCTGCTGTCTTTGGATTTAACTCTATAATTAATATATAATTAAAAGCACATATATACATACACATATACTTAGTCTATAAGTATACTCATACTTATGTATATTCATATATATACACTCATAATTATAGCTTTGACATTTTATTAGAAATTTGTGCTGCTTCTTTGAGCTTCAACTCTTCTAGAAATACCAATCATTCATTGGCTTAATTAATTGGAAAAACAATAGTTCTATTTATAGCTTAGTTGAAGACTATACATTTTGGTAACAAGTATAGCTTTATTCCATTTTTGGCCACTCGATTCAGTCATGACTATGAGAAATAATACAACATAAAAATTGTACTCAATGAATGAATGCGAAATGAATGATGTGGCATTTGTATGTCCCTCCCTATCTCTCTCTCTCTGTCTCTCTCTCTCTCTCTCCTTGTGCGTATATTGTTACACCTGTTCAACTATTAAATATGCATATGCCAATTAAGTTTGCAGCTCAAAATGCCAATTCATGTTTTCTGGCCAAAAACGTAAAAGTTCTATGGCAATATTAGAAAGTCTTCAAGCAGCTCAAACACAATTGAACATACAATAAGGCGACAGCCTCATTAAATGCTGTTGTCGATGACAAGAACAACAGCAACAACAACAACAACAACAGCAACAACAACAACAACAACAACAACAGCAACAACAACAACAACAACAGCATCAATAATAACAACGACAATAACTTCCATGTGAAAGAAAGGCCAAAAACTTGAAGCGCTGCTTGTTCATTGTTCGACAATAAAAAGGCTGTTGTTCATTTTTATGGAGTAACGCCTTCTGCCCAGAAAGCGACACGACGCCACGACAGCCACGACGCCACGACAGCCACGTCAGAGCAGCCAGACGACACTTGGCCAAAGGCACAGAGGCAGCATAGACGGACAACAGTGGGAGGTGTTGGTAGATGCCTTGGCTGTTGTAGATGAAAGAGACGTCCTGAAGACGTAGCCATTGTTGGCATACAAGCCAAAAACAAAGAGCAACAACAACAACAACTGGAACAACAATAAGCACTTGTCGTTTAGTTCAGCCACAGCCCCTGCTCACACCCAAAGCTGCCGTTACAGCTACAGCTCCATCTCCAGCTCCTAGTCTGCAGCTGGAGTGTGTGACGCACATAATGAGCGCTTGTTCGCCTGTCCCCTTACGAACCCCGCCCACTGTTGACTGTGACTTGTGCCTGGCTGCGTTTGAGAGCATAAAAAGTTTATGAATATGATGAAATAATTAAAACTTGGCGCCAATTTGAACGGGGCACGCGCCCAGTTCAGTATTCGCATTCGCGTAGGTGGCACAATGTCAACTTCAAACAACAAGTACAAACAACATGCCACGCCCCCACCACCACACCGACAACGACACCCACTGGCCCTCGCCCATGCCACGCCCCTTTGACGCCGCATAAGCCTGCCCGCTTGTCGCGCTAAGTAAGAGCATTGTTTGCCTTTGCATTTGGCACTTTTGTGGCCTTTGGTTTTGGCCTTTGGGCTACGTATTACTTTCCTCTCTTTCTCCTCCCTCTCTCTCTCTCTTTCCCCTTCTTATTCTTTTGCTTCTTTTCGTTTCGTTTTTGGGTTTTTTTTTCGTTTTTGGGTTGCCTTTTCTGGGGGCACTATGAAATACCTAAAAAATATTTCTTGCGAGATTTCATCTGCTGCTGCTGTTGTTGTTCCTCCTCTTGTTGTTGTTCCTCCTCTTGTTGTTGTTCCTCCTGTTGTTGTTGTTGTTGTTTCTGCCTCTGTTTGTTATTATTTGCTTCTTTTTATGCTTTTAGATGCTTAGCAAAAGTTTTTGTTCTACTTTGCTTTGGCTTTGCATTTGCTGCCCCTTTTTGCACTTTTTCTCTGTTCTTGTTGTTTGTTTGTTTATTTCTCGCTGCTGCTGCTGTTGTTGTTGTTGTTGTTGTTGCTGCTTTTTTAGTTGCCCGTCTGGTTTTTAATTATGCAACATTAATTAAGACATGGATCGGCCTTTAAGGCCAGAAACTGTCGCTGCTTTTGCTGCTGCTTTAAGGCTGCTTTAAGACTGCTTAAATAAAACTGAATAAGATAGTGCTTAGTCTTAGTAAAAGCTCTTTCCCTTAGTCTCAGTCTCTGCCTTATTCTCTTCTTCAGTCCTCTCCCTTAGTCTAAGTCCCTATGTCTATGTATAGGTCTCTCCCTCTGCTTGAGTCTATGTCTCTGTCTCAGCCTCAGTCTCAGCCCCATTCTCCATCTTAGTTCCACCTTCTGTCTCAGTCTTTGCTTCTGTGTCTGTTTGCTGAAGCGCATCAACCGCCTCATTGCCCCGCCCACAACAAGTACACAGTCTAGGTGATATTATCACAAACATACACACACACACTCACACACTCTCACACACACAAATGTGCTCTATGGCTCAGCGCATTCAAAGGATAATTATGTGCACATTTATCTTGCCCCCAGAGCGGGCCAAGTCTCTGGGAGGCCACTCAAAGTGCACTGGCGCAGCTTCATGTCAACAGCAACAGCAACAACAACAACAACAACAGCAACAACTGCAACAACAACAACAACATCTACAACTGCAACAAGAACATTTGGAAAGTTTATTTGCTGCTAAGCAGCCTCAGAGTCAAACACAAACACGGAAATGCGCTCAGCATTTGGTTCAATGAACCTCAATGGCTCTGAGGCTGCAGCAAAGCCAAGCAGAGGATTGAGGGGAGATGCAACAGCAGCAGCAGCAACAGCAACAGCAACTGCAGTGGCATCTACAGAGAGCAAAATGAAATATTTGTGGAATTTAGTAACATTTTAGCAAATGTCAGCAAAGCAGCAATTGCAATTGCAACTGCAATGAAAGCAAATTAACTGCATTACTCAACTGTTGTCGCATTTCACTCAACTGTTGTTGCTGTAAGTTGACAGTGAATTTATGAAATGATAAAGTCAAAGCCGCAACCGCACTGCTATTAAAATCGCATTAATTGTAAAAATTTAATTAAATCATTAATAATGAATTGCATTTAATTGACATATTAATTGAGTATATATTTTAAAAAAATATACACGTTTATTAATTAAATATGCTGTTTCATTAAGTATTTAAATGATTCTAACAGAATATCAAATGAAATGTCAATTAACAGCAGAAGACCAGATCGGCTGTTAAAGTTAACAGAGGTGCTGCTAATTTTACATAATTAGTATTATTCAATGCAAGTCAGTATATTTCAACAGCTGCAACTCAAGTGAAATATCGATCGCTGCATAATTGCGTTTATCGATATTTTCGATAGATGTTTTGGCAGCAGTTGGAAATGCAAGTGAATTCAAATTTACAATATTCAACAATATTTCTTAGATTTTAATTGTATATATCAATGCACACTTTAAACAAACTACATTTGAAATATGTAAACCTACAATTCAATAGCAATAACTCTTTATTTTTTATATATTTATTTGCTGTAGTTTTTGTATATATAGTATTTATTGAATTTTATTCTCTGTGTAGCCTTTGCTCTTCGTTTGCTTGCACTGCAATCTGAGGCGCCCAATTTGAACAGAAGCAACGGCAACTCGCACAGTTGGCAGTTTGTAAAGCGCTTTAAGTTTCAGATCATGTTTTAACTGTCTGTTGCTGTTTGTAGCCATAAAAAAGAAAGAATGAAAGAGAAAAAATAAATAAAACGACAAGCAGATGCCGTCAAGAGTTACGAGCTACGACAACGACCTGGCCAAGTTGAGTAGGATAACATACGAGTATAATATATTTCTCAGGACTACGGCAGCATATGGCAAGTAGTTTATTTAAGGTGGAAACCTCACACACACACACACACACATACACACACACACACACAAGACATACAAGTAAAGCTTGCTTGAACCACACAAGCTTATAAATTTTGGGGCAAACTTGAAACTCGAATTTGTTTTATTTGTTGCGTGAGCAATGCTACAACTGAAAACTTTACAACATAATCCAAAAAAAGAACCCCATCTACAACTCCAGCTGCCCTGATGTCTGCTCTGTGTCTCGTGTTTGTAGCTTGAAACTGTAAGTTTTATGTTGCAAGTCCTTTTTTTTTTTGGAAAAAGAAGCACTGGCAGCAGCCATGACGTATGAGAGCGCGTTGGCAAATGTTGCCTTTTTTAGACTTTCGACTTTGAGTACAGAAATTTGAGGCTGAATTGCAATACCCATCGTTTGTAGTTGCTTTGAGGGCAAGTCATGATGATGATGAGGGGGGCCGCCAGCATCAAAACATGTCAATTTTCAGACGAATGCATCGAGCAGCGGCGTTTCTGTCCCTTTGACGTGGCGCTGAAAAGCCAAAGATTTTCATCCAATTTGCAAAAGTGGCGCGTCGCGTTACGCATACGCCGCGTTGCCTTTTGCGATTTTGTCTTTTGCCATTGCCTTTGCCTTTGCCTTTTGCTGCTCTTCACTTTCTTTTGCGTGCTATGTTCTCTGTTCTTTTGGCCATATTGCCGCTTTACTTGACTGTAACTGCGGCGTGGTGGAGGCATTGCTAGGCAATAGGAGTTGCCATTGAGCTGTTGGTTGTGCGGTGAGTTGGGGCTCAGATCACGTGCCCGTTGGCAAGTCAAACATTACAACATTACGCGTTTTCCAATTCACCTGTAAAAATCATTTTCTCTTTCTACCTACCTATCTCCCTTTGCCTTTCTCTCTCACTCTCTCTTCCCACCCTTTTATGTTGCCTTTTATGCTTTTATTTTACAGGCAACGTGTGGATTTTGCTTTTTATTATTTTGCATACCCTTTGTTTTCCGTTAAGCAGCTTAAAAGGGTTGCATCGATATGTAGACGTATATAGCCATATAGTCACATGCATAAATCTAAACAAACTCTGAAATATTAATGATATAGTTAAGCGGATATATGTGTATTTAGTGTAGCGTATTTGTTAGTCAGTCTACGCCCTGCAGCAGCAGCAGCAGCAGGAACAGGAGAGGTAGAGTAACAGCAGCCGTCATCATTCGCGTTTTGTGTGCGCTCTTTTGTTTTTTTGTACCATCCACTCCTCCCCGTTTACCCTTGCTCTTGGCATGTTGAATTTGGCTTGTCAAACGTTGAGGCAAACGTGACAAGCATTAGCTGCACAGGGAGCTGCCTACAGAAATGCCAGCATGTCTTCATACAGGCAACGTATAAAACTACTATGGGGCCAGAGGAGGGAGCGGAAGTAGAGTCTCGCAAATTGTTAAATGTGTAAATGTGAAGGGTGTAGAGAGGGGGCAAAAGCAGCATATACATTGGAGTCAGTGGAGCCATCAACGTGCGTAGTTTGGCATATCAGTTCGCTGCCAAATTCAAATATCCAATAGTAGGGGAGGTGCCCAACCGAAGGGACATCGAAACACTATAGTATTTTTGGGACACTGCTCTCTCTTATTGTCCGTCTGTCTTTTCCGTTCGTCTATATTGTATCATGATTGTTTAATCCTGACATATTTAACCATATTTACTAAATATTAGTTACGTATATAATAATAAAGACGATCGATATTGAATTTAAGTCTTAAAGTACTTTGAAATACTAAGTTACTGTCAATATTTAGCAGTTATCGATAATTTGGCAATTGGCAATTAAATAATAGACGATTAAATAATCGACACCGATATATTGCCAATATACTAACCAAAGAAAATAATAATAAAACAGCATCTATAGGAAAACTATACCATGCAAACTGAAAGAAGCAGCAAGAAAATATTTTTAAATGGAACTGATTCATTAAATTTAAATCTAAGTACTTTAAAATCCTATATAACCCCCAATATTTATGAGTTATATTACCGATATATAATGTTCTTTTAAATAGTATATTACATTAGCAAAATTTGTATTGACTTAACGGGGTCTCTGCAAACTTTATAGGCCCTTTTGTGTTTTTTGAATGCAGGGCCTAAAAATTGTTCATACAAACAGAGTGAGCAAATGTCAAAATTTTGAAGGGGTGACATCTAATGTTCAAACATATATAAATACCAGCAAGTACACACAGATACACACACACTCGCACACTCTCTCACACGCACACTCACACATACACACATGAATTATGCACACAAGCAATGTTTACAATTTGTAGGGAAAAGTTTTTGCTCTTAAGCCAATAGAAATTGGCATTTGAAGAGAAGAGAATAGGAAAAGTCATATGGCAAGACAAATCTAGCCTTAGGCCTTATGCAAATGGAAAATGTTCGATTTTCGGTCTAAACGCAATTGAAAGTAAATGAGGTTTACTTATTGTGTTTGTGTGTGTGTGTGTGTGTGCAATCAAGAATTACTACAAATAAACTATATAATATAGAAGAAGTTGTACAATTGAATCGCATTTACATTTCATTCGAATAAATTGCAAGGCAGCAGCAGCCGCATTCGAACTTAAAATACTCACAAAATGCATATAAATTCGAATACATTGAGCACTGTAAATAAATGCCCTAATATTGTTCATTGAATGTGTAAGCTTTTGCCATTACTGAATGTTTGTTCTTATTGTTGTTGTTTTTTTCTGTAAAAATCACATAAAAATACACATACTCTCGCTTTGTCACTCTCTCCTTCTTTCACTCTCTTCTTTCCCTTTCTCTCTCTATCTCTACCTCTCTGTTTCTCTGTGAAATGTGCTCAGACTTTAGTTTAAATTGTTTTCACAACGAGCACAATTTTCCAAAAATTTGTGCAGCAAATGAATTGTTGTTGCGCCCTCGCCGAGACAAAGAGGAAAACCAAGACAAAGACCAAGACGCAGACCAGGACCGGGACCGGGACTAAGAACAACAATTCGCTGTGGCAATTGACTCAACTTATTATTAGCATTATCACCTCTCGATGCCAAGCTATGTACATACCTGTAGGCACTAACAGCGAAAGAAGAGCAGACGAAAGACGAAAGGCGAAAGACGAAAGGCGACAGGCGACAGGCGACAAGAGACAGACTAACAGACACAAACAGCAACATAGACACAAACAGAGAAAGAGTGAATGATAGAGAGAGAGAGAGAGAGAGAGAGAGGGAGACGACACAGAACGATGGAGAGGCAGAGCTCGGGGATGAGCTGTAAAAATTGCCAACGTTTCGTGTAAGGACAATAAAAGCAAATAAAAAATGCAAATTACGCTCGACGCATTCAAGCGAGAATGGCGTTGAAATTGAAAACCGAAATGGCTGAGACTAGCGAATGGCGCTATGAATACAGATACCTATGCACACACACACTCACACAAATACATATTTAGCTACCTGTGTGTGTGTGAGCACACAAACTATGCATTAATGACCGAGATGCGGTCGAATACAGTTGGAACTCCTTTGGATTGCAAAGCTGAGCTTCACTTTTAAACCAGACAACAGTCTGATTCAATCGATTTCAATTTTATCGATCATGCTATTCATAGTGAATAGTTTTTCTTACGGAGCTTTTACTGTACATTATACCACTTGCTCAAATTGTAATTATGGTTAGCGCAGTGTATTTCAGTTGGAAATATTTGTACAAAATGGAATATTTACGGTGTCATTAGCATGCATTATCTAAACTTTTTTCCCAATGAGAAGTTCCACTGTGCACGAGCGTCGTTCAAACTTTGAGAGCTGAAACCGTGCAGCATAAAGAAGTTGGACTGTAGCAGAATATCAAGTCTAGTGTTATGAAAATGCCAACGCGGCAACAAAAAGTCAAGTGGCCATGTCCACAGGACTACCAAGAACCAGGTCCAGGTCCAGGTTCACGTTCAGAGAGTGAGAAAACTTTTGAGAAACCCTTCGGCTACACGATTTTGAGTGGTTCACTCAGTGTTTTTTTTTTTAAATTGCAGCACCCGCAACTTTCGACAACTCATAAAATATGTATATATGCACATGCTAGTGTGTGTGTTTGTGTGTGTGTGTGTGTGTGTGTGTGTGTGTGTCGACAAGGACTATGCTACTACTCCTGCTGCTGCTGCTGCTGTTGGTTAACGGTTAAGCTACGCCCATTTAACCAAATCCAAAGGCAAAAAGGTAGCGTAAATTACTGAAATATGCATGCGACGCACAGAGTTGGACAACGGGCCAAACGGGCGAAACGGTCCAAACGGGCAATGGTCATTGCCATTCCATTATCAAGGCGTTGCCGGTATATACAGGTCCTCTATGCCCTATGCCTGAGGTAGCTACGTGTTCGGCATGCCAAAGTAATCCGAAAACAGTTCACATTGCTTGTGGACAATGCGTGGGCCATTCGGCTGTGACTGAGGCTTCAATTCCAGCTCCTGGTACTGCTGCTGCTGCTGCTGCTGCTGCGGCTCCTGCTCCTGGTACGGCAATGTCTACGGGTTTTGTGGTTTTTCAAATTGCACGCATTTGATTGCGTTATTGAAATTGACTGTGGCTTCATTACTATAATGCTTTGCTTTAGGGTGTGCATGGAGTGTGGGGGTGTGGCTCCGATTGTGCGTATTCGTATTAAGGAATTCAATTATAAATGACCCGCCCCCCTAACCCCCCTGACTAAGTGAGTTCCAAACCTCCAGAATTTACAGTGCCACACAGCTGCTTGGCTTATGAATATAAATCTGCTACCTGTGTGCGGTTCTGTCTGGGTCCACACACATACACACAATTTAGTTTAATTGCCAGTTGGAGATCAGAGAGGTTGGGTTCCACAAAATGGCTGCCAGTGGCTTGAGAGTTGAGATTAGTTGTGGCTCTTGATAAATGTTGACTTTGTGCCTATGGGGCATTTTCTTTTTCTTTTTTTTTTTTGTTTTTGTTTTTTGGCATTCTTTTTATTCTTGGAGCACACTTCCCCTTGGGCTATTTTCTTGGCAAAGCTTTTAATTAACTACTGCTTAAGTGCTTTCTAATCCGCTTGCCTTAGACAACGAACAAATTGAAAATGTAATAAAACATTGTATTTAAATGAAATTTTGGTTAAACGTTTATGTTCAAATTAATTAATATTGATGAACGTTCCACTGCATAACCGTTTCGCTGTGTATTATCGCGGTCATCGATAGTCAAGATCTGGCAGCCCTGTTTCGTGCTCAGGTGAAAAGTATCGATAGTGTGAACCGTTTCGTGCTGTAGCAACAGCTGTTTGTGATAATGGGCTTATCGATATTTTGCTGCTGCAATCAATTAAGTAACTGAGTTGTCGAGTGATAAACACTAAATAAACTTTTAAATACAGGCTCATCGATTAGTTATCGATCTGCAAGCAAATTATATTCATTTAACCTATTAAATATCTGATAAAAATGGCTCTGCGACGCTGCCACTTGAATCCCAAGAAGACACTCTTCCTGCTGTGCGACATACAGGAGAAGTTCCGACCGGGTATGCCGCTCTTCGACAGTATGGTGAAGAATGCGGAGAAACTGGCAAGTGAACTTTGTAATTGGGGTGCTTATCTGCAGCTAAAGATTAAACAAATTCAATCTGTAGACCAAGGCGGGCAAAGCACTCGAAGTGCCATTGATCGTAACCGAGCACTATCCCGAGAAGTTGGGTAAAACTGTGCCAGAGCTGGATGTTAGCCATGCCAAGGCGGTCATGGGCAAGACGTACTTCAGCATGATGACCCCAGAGGTGAAGAACACCATCAAGGACATATTTGGCGAGAAGCCAACGGATGTGGTGCTCTACGGGCTAGAGGTTGTCTATAAATATTAATTCGCATGCAATTTCATATTAATATCTAATGTATTCTAGTCCCACATCTGTGTGGAGCAAACAGCCATTGATCTGCGCGAGCAGGACATTAACGTCTATATTGTGGCAGATTGCTGCTGCTCGCGTCTTAACCAGGATCGGGACTTGGCACTGGAACGCCTGCGCCAGGCTGGATGTGTAATAACCACCAGTGAGAGCGTCATCTTTGATCTGGTGCGCGATAAGAACAATCCCAAGTTTGATGCGGTACGCAAACTGGTGTATCCCACGTCCCAGGACATGCAGCTCACCCGAGGAGCTGCTAAATTGTAATTTGTCTACGGTCTCTGTCTCTATGTATGATATTTGCATTTATAGTAAAGCATGAATACCAGGGTGTAAATGCAAATTCGAGTGTAGTAAAATAAGTCAATAACTTACCAACTTTATATTCATTTGCTGCAATAACATGTTCCACATGGAATTCGATTTAATTTCGACATAAGTTCCCACTCTCTTGCTCTGTCTCTGTCTCTGTCTCTATCTCAATAAGTGGGGGGTTCTCTTCGAGTTCCATTAAGTTGTCGCTTCCGTAACATGCTCGAATGGCGTCCATTCAGAGGCAAACAATGGACTCGGCGCATTTGAATTTAACATTTACAATGGCCCCAATGGCAATCCCTTCCGGATCTCCTACCCTACTTAATATGACAATGCGTATTTTATGGACTCGCACTGCCACTAGACAGACATGGCCCAGGCAAAAGGAAAAGGGTTGGGCGCCGTGACACGACCACGCACGACTCAGCTCTCTTTATGTAAGCATACAATCCACACACCAACCTATTGAGCCACCCATCCATACGCCCACTTTGCATTGATATTTGTGAAAATCTTGAGTCGTAAAATTTTATTTTTATGTCCAACTGATGGAGACGCATCCAATTGCACAATTGAATGTGTATGTGTGTATGTACGTGTGCGTCTGGGAAATGGGGAAATGAGTATCTGCGTAAGACTGTCTCATTCTAATGCTTGCCGTGACCATGGCCATGTGCATGTCCGTGCTGCTCTTCCTTGTGCGGATGCGCCTCGATGTAGGCCAGCGCCTTCAGTATGGCCTCGGGTGTGGGCGGCGGTGTGGGCAGCGAATCGCCATGCGGATGATAGCCATGCTCATCGGCCGTATAGGAGACGGCAATGGGCACACCCTCCTTGGACACAAAGTGATACTGGCCATGGACATTGTTATGCTCATCGCCGGCCTCCTCGGCACCAATGCCATTAGTGATGTCGAACTTGTAGGCGAAGTTGCCGTGTCCGTCGTCCTTCTTGGACTCATGCGCCTGCGCATGTGCATCATCGTCGTGGGCATAGCTGGCCGCGATCAGCAGCGCAGCAACAACAACAAGAGTCAACTGCAATATACAAAAATTGGGCGTGACCAGTGATCAGACATTAGAATATCAATTGATATAATCCCGCTTACGTGTTTCTTCATGATGCGTCTGGTGGGCAACTGTTGCTCGAACATTGGCCGCCTTCAGGTATTTATAACGAAATTCCCGAACCAGTTCAACTCGGAGCGTTATAAAGCTATATATCATATACGTATAATCGTACCTGTATTTTTGGGTACATATATTTTATTCGATTCAATTGTGAGAGATCCATAAATTTCAGTTCCAAATTAGCGCCCACCCCATTTAATTGTGTCACATATTTTTTTTGTTCTCATTGAATTTCGCTTTAATATTTGTTTTGCAGAAGCTTTAAATACAAAATAAGTAAAAAAAAATAAAAATAACAGAATCAAACAAGTCAAACGTAATTTGTTAAATGCAAATTAGGTTGAACTGATTTCTGGATGGAAGCCACTGGGACCCGCCGTATAGGTGACACGCACGGGCGGCTTACCATCCTCAGCGGGCAAGAAGTATTCACCCTGTACACCATTCACATTGCCCTTGGCCCAGGTTTTGATGCCATTGTCTACCTCAATCTCATGCTCGTACTGTCCAGCACCGTCCAGATTCTGCTGATTGTTATGCTTCAGGAGCACTGCATCCTGTTGTGACTCATCAGCGCTGGCCGCACAGGCGATTAACAGCAGGAAGTAGCCACAGCAGAGCAGTTTCTATGCCATGGAATGGAGAATAGCAGGCAAATTAGATTTGCACAGTCAGTCAGTGTAATTGAAAAGGACTTGAATAAACACAGACGGCCATCCGACCATACGGTCATATGGCCAAACGAACGGACGGACAGACGGACACAGTTCAGCACTCACATGATTCAACATTTTTGTTCTATGTCTATGAATTTGAACGAAATTTTAGCTTTTTATAGCCAACCTCCTGCCAAGTTGAAAAAGCAGCTGCTCCGGTTGTTGTTGCCGATTGTTCGACTGTTGAACAGAACGGGTTTTAATTAATCGCTGCTAATGATTTGGTTAACCCATAGACATGAATTTGCATAGTTTAGTTGCTTCACTCTCTCACTCTCACTCTCCCTCTCCATCTCTGTCTTTCCGTACACTCTGTTATTGTTTGATCTGGTTTTGAAGGGCTCGTCCATATTATCATTTCATGTTAGTAAAAAATGAATTAAATTTCATTAAGAAAACAAATCAAAAGTGTGCATCAATTTAAAAAATAAAAAAAAAACAATATTTATGCATCGCGATTTTCCTTGACTTCATGCTCTTGCGCCATCACTGATAATGATGATTCTGCGCTAGGTTTGCCAAACATCTGCTTCTTTGTTAGAAGCTTGGCCAGGCCGTGGACAAAGTCGGATTTGGGGTTTCTTGGTGGTGGTTGCAGCAAAATGTGCTCCTCATGTTCGGGATGTTCAGTGACGGCCTTGCTGCGATCATTGGGTACAACTAATGGATAGAGTTCGGCAACTTGTTTGCCTATATTTGTATCTGCAGCCACTGGCTCTGGATCGTATGCGTGCACACTGTGCTTGCCGTAGAACTGATCGAAGTACCTTTGGGCCTCATTGTGCACCGAATATTTCATTTTGTTCATATCCCATGCAACGCCTAGCTTGGATTTGATTTTCTCGGATACACTTGAGTCGTCTGTGGAAAATAGTGCGCGAAACATGTTTGCCAGATCATTGGAATTGTCATCATTCACTTTACGCGCCTTGCGCTGCAATATAATATCCTTGGAATCCTTGTCATCATTGACTTTTGCCTGTTTTTTCAGACCATCAAAATCAATATGGGGTGTTTCTATATAGCCACGATGTTTCAGATATAGCAGTGGCGAATCCCAGTTAGCAATGAGATCATTCACAATCTCCTTGGCGGAGCCACGGAATTTCAATGACCTCACTGAAGGAATCTGATTGACCTTTTCTGCGCTATGGCACAAAACAATGCAAATACTGAGATAAAAAACAAATAAAATCAAACGCGCGTAATGCATTATAACAAATAATTTTAAACGCAGAGAATATAGATAGATTTATATGGAAAAATTGCTTTAAAATGTTCTAGTGCAATGATTTTTCGGTTTATTATTTGAAATTTCAAATGTCACAGTTATCGATGTCAAACATAAAAACTATCGCACTTTATGTGTTTCACACTCGTTAAA
>JBANCZ010002256.1:0-16558 GCA_037040025.1 Sphaerogastrella javana | reverse complement strand
GAAGAATTTCTAAGTAAAATATTTTTACATTCCTATGAAAATACATATATATATATATATATATATATATACACTATACAGATGAAGAGTGACTTAAAGGCAACATTTAAGTTTGCTGTGTGACTAAAGTACAGTGGGAGAAGGGAGACCCGTTGGATTAGTTTTGGTGTTTTTCTTTCAAGTCTTTAGTCTGTTTTGGGCGTAGATAAAATTTCAATTTATTTAAATTTGATTTTTATAGACGTTCACCTGCAGGAAAGAAGTTATCAGCGCCTAGTCGCTGCTTCATGCATTCGTAATTAATTAATTCGCCCCAAAACTTTTTACTCTTTCGGTTGTTTGGCATTCGATTCAAAGACTTTTGGCCAAAAGGGGCAGCAGCTTTTCTTTGGTGTTTTTTGTCAATTATTGTGGCAAAGTGAAGTGAAAGTTGTTTCAATTTCCAATCGCGCTCGATTTTTTGAAAAATTAAGTAATTTTGGTAAAAAATGAAACAAAAATAATAATTATACCAAAATTAAAAAAGAAATACGAAATAATAATAAACAAATCGACAAATTTTCGTGGGCTACCATTAAAAACTTGTTACGGTTACAGTTAATGTTAAACCAAAGTGCAGCCTACTTGCAACATCAACAACAGCAACAGCAATCATATCAGATCATTATCAATGCTTCACCTGTTTCAATTTATGAATTTATTTCAACTTGAAACCCCTTAGCTCAATGAACGTGACGAATTTTACATGATTTGTGAGCATTTTGGAAATATTTTTCATTTTAATAGTTTACTAATTATTTGAAATTTTTAAATGCATACATTATACCTTCTATCAAAGAACCGGGACTGGATTTTCTTCGATATTCACGGTCTAGTGCATCATCAATAAGGAGTTTTACTTGACCCTACTGAATGACCATAAATGAATGGAAAAAGTGTGTTTTATTAACCCAGTCCCAGTACTTTCCTTACAGAATCTATTATATTTAATTCTTAAATATATTTTATTTTATCATTTTATTTATTAATATAATTATTATATGCAATTTTTTAAGTGCATACATTATATGTTTTTACATGTTTGTTGAGCACAAATTGAATGCAATTACTTTGTTCATCATTGCAAATGATTCAAGTGAATAAATTATATGCGCATCTTATGGAACAATTAAATATATTGTACAAATCATGGCATATATATTTGAGAAATGTAAAAAATGCAAGAGAAACATGAAAGTGAGCAGCAACAACTTGATAATTACGTACTTTACGATCGCAAGCCAAGTAAAAGTTGAACAAATGCAAATTTATTTTTGAATGCATATTCGCGCGCACTCACTGTGTTTGGGGCCCGAATACAAATATGGAAATTGCAATTGAAATGCTTAACAATGGCGAATGCTTTTGCTATTATTTATAGCCGTTGTAATTCAATAATTCAATGTGCATGTGAAAGTGCAGTGCGGCGAAAGGTTTCAATTTATATATTTTTTTCTTCTTTTCAAATAACTAATTAGCAATGCATTACCAATAGCAAGAAAACAAACAACAACAACAACAACAAAACAAACAAACAACAAAACAAAACAAAAACAGTAACAAGTAACAGCAAAAGCAACAGTAACAGAAAAATTGTAACAGAAATGGTAACTGGCCTTATTAGAGCTAATTAGTTGCAGGTACACGTCGCAACCAAATCGGGCTACAAAACAACAGCAGCAGACAACAACAACAACAACAGCAACAATCACAAAAACAAAAGTAAAAGCCAATCCAAGAGTTGAGTGAAGAGAAAAACAAAAAAAAAAATACAAACTGTTTATTTCAAAAACGCTGCAACCGCCGAAATGATCAGTGGGTGTTCCCCCAAATGGGTCAGGGCAATGTTAACGTTAACATTAACGTTTCCGCGGCCCAGCAATTGTTTTCAGCTCGGTTATCGATTGTACGTACGTATAGCTAGTGTTTCAATTTTTGTCTGAACTTTTTTCTCTGTTTTTGTTCGGAAGGGGGCAGTGAAGACCACGCACTCTCATCGCACCCGCCCTGACACACTTTGAGCTCAGAGCGGGCTCTGAGAGAGATCGTGACCTCGGCCTGAAAATTGAATTCGGAATCGGAATTGAAATTCGAATTGGATCACAAACGGCTAAGGCAACAAAAAGGAAATCTTATAGTCAAATATGGTAAGTCTGTCTGCGGCATATGCTTTTTAAATTCCCAGATAATAATAGAGAAAGAGACTTATTCAGAGAAAGAAAGGGACAGAGAGGGAGAAAGATTTATGCCACTAATGATAATATGAAATTCTTGAGTTCTCAAGTTAACTGTAGCCATCAATATTCATCATACTTTCTAATTAAGACACAATTGCTAATAGCCCTCGGGGCCGCAGGATTTGCTTTCATCATGATGATAAGTCACAGGCACAGACTCAGCCAAGTTGTTTCCTGTTTCTGTGCATTCCCTACATAATCTTTGGCCAAGGGTATAATGACGGGGCAGTAATGCAATAAGTGTTTCAAATACCAAATGTCATTGTGGTTGAGGCCCCTCTAACGCCTAAGAGACATTTCTATTTATCGCTTGCTATCTTTCTCTCTCTCTCTCTCTCTTTATCTGTGTCTTTCTTTCTGTCTCTCTATTTCTCTTTCTAGCTTCGTCCATCTCTTTCTTTGGTTTATTTTGAAATGCACAATGCATTTGATTGAATAATAAAATCGAATTAATGGCAAAGCCAAACAAAAACATTGGACAAACGCATTTGAAAGCGTAAGCAAATAAACAAATACCAAAATGAAATACGACAAAATCCATAATAACAACAACAACAATAACAACAATGATAACAACAACAATAACTACATCTAGTAGTTACAATTTTTGTGTTTTTCTTTTTGAGGAAATTACATAAGATACGTGTGGCATGGGGCGCGTTGCCAGAGCAGAGCAAACAACATCACAATCGTCGTCGCACGACTTAATGAAGTGGAAAATAAACATAATCATACTCATATAATCGTATGTAGCCTACAATGTAAAAACTATGTACAAACATATAAATATACACAAATATACCATACATACAGAAATACTCTCATATGGAGTGCGATTTTCCCAACCAGAGCGTCGTTAGCAAAGCGGAAAATGAAATTAACCAAAAGAGTTAATGACAAATTTTCCAACTATTTCGCATTGTTGCATAACATTTCGAGTTGTCATTAACTAAGTCAAAGCATTTTCTTTTTGATGTATTTCTTTATTATTTGGTCAGTGAACTCAAGCCCAACCCAATCCTCTCCCCTTCCTACCTTCCCTGTAGAGTATAACTCAGTTATACTTAGTGGTAAATGTTGTTGTCATTGTTTTACTTTAAATTACTGTCACGCTTGTTGTTCTAGCCAAATTGTGTAACAAATTGCCAATGTTACACTTGTTAGCCCGTTTCGATCTGCTGAACTAGAAAGTTAGCGCAATGCCTCAACTTTAACTGAATAATTGGCCTTCGAGTTCAATTCAATAACAACAACAACAGCTGATTGTGAATCTTTTTTCTCAAATTGAGAAGTGTGAAGAAGTGGTTTAGCTATAAACAAAAGATGGTACAAGTAAACTGAGGCTTATAAGCCAACAAAAAACAATAATTTATTTGTTTCGTTAACTATACATAAACATTTTTTGCATTTTTTTTTTAGCAAATAAATTTGTTTACGAATAAAAATTTGCATAAACATTTGAATGAATATAATGAACATTTGCATAAAAATCTTACTAAGACCCTGTACTTGAATAAAACAATAGAGTTAGATTAAGTAAATCATTATTAACACTTTCTATGTATTGTTTGTATACAAATTCATTGAAATACTATAGCCATATATCTGTCATATGCTCAAGCAGGTCCGACTGTTCAGCTTATATTTTAAATCGGATAAGTCAATGATTCGACAAAGCTTTACAGAGTTTTGTCATGACAGTTTCTACACCCCCTGAAAGTGCTAACTTGATTAAAACTTATTTTTTTGATTTTTTTTTTCGTTGCTTTTTTTGAATTTGTTGAACTCTGACCTCAGGTGAGCCGTATAACTGAAGTCTAATCGATACATCAAATTTGCAGGCGTCTGTTGACTGTGTTTTTGTTATTGTTTACCATACAAAGCGTGACTAAGAAACAGTCGGTCCGATCGACGAACGGTATGCTACGGTAAAGTATGGAACGGTCAACAAGTCAAATGGTCGCCAGGCTAACTGAGAGGCTGAGTGGTTGAGTGGCTAACTGGTGGTCAGCTGGTGGTTGGTCAAGAAAATGCTGGCACAATTGACACACACATTTCAACACAATCGCATAAAAAGCAGCAGCAGCAGCAGTCGGGGCGGCAATACAATCATAATAATCATAATAATAATTCCCACAGTGCCACATGGCAGACTCTTATGACATTTGCTTTTTAGCAATAAATAATTTATGCATTTTGTATTTCATTTATGTTTGATAAAAAAAAAAATATACAATAAAAAAATATACAACTTTTTTTTTTTGCTGTTATTGCACTTTTTTGCGCAACACTAAAGAAATTAACAGCAATTGACGGCATTTGATTTATTGCCAGGGAAAACTCAACGTTCAACCGGAGGTATCCAAGAGGGGAAAACCATGCGAGGTTTATTGATGATTTATTGGCACGATCTGCTAAATGTGTCGACCAAGAATTCGCAATGGCCAATCCAATACTCAACACACACACAACTTGCAGCACACGTGGCATGCCACCGAAATGTTCAACACATCCAAATGGCATTGCAATATTTAAAGGCCATTCCCATTTGCCATTTGCTATTAGCATTCCACTCCTGCTAACTGTAAACCACATGGAGCCTCAAACGCAATCGAAAATGTTTTATTAATAAATTTTAAGAGCATAATTCATTTGTCAACATTTATAGCTGAATTAAGTTATAGAGCAACAGCAAGATACCTGGATGAATGCACCTTACGCTTTTGATATTATTTATAATCAGTTAAAAAGCGACATAAATCATTAAATATATAAATTAAATGGTGCTTAATACAAAATTATTATCTTATGTTAAAAAAGAACCGACTGATGATATCGATTACCTATATTAATTAGAACAATCGAATATAGATTAAAATATACGGCACCGGAAATACTATTCTGCTCCAAAAACATAATAGTGTCCCTATTTTACTATTCTGTTCCGGAAATACTACACAGAGTCCCTACCGTCGGTCAAGTCTCTACTGTTGCATATTTATTATATCGCCGGATCTTCATTATTTTTTATAGACTTTCTGACCTCTCGCTCTTATTATTCCACATATATTTGAATCGATTAGAGCACAGTGTTCCATTAACTACTATTTATCTATGCCCACTTTATCATATATTTGATTTATGCATATTTAATATTAGAAAAAACTCATTACATTTGATTCGATCAATTACTTTTTTGTTGTGTTGTTCTGATTTCCAGCTAAACAATAACAATTACAATTTAAAATTGTTGGTTTATTTTCAGCTCACTCTTAACATTTTATTCTAATGAATTGATATTCTATCTTAAGTTGTTTATGTTTTAAACGCTCATTATCTTTAAAAGCGGCTACAAAAAAGAACGCAATTAATTTAGGGAAAAAAGGTCAAAAAAGCGTCACGTTTTTAATTGAACCCAAGAGCATAATAAAAAATGACAACAACAACAAACAACGAAAAAAAAAATACTAGAAATAGAAATAAAAGACGTCAAGCCTTTGCAGTTTGTTATGGCAACAAAACGATGAGATTTTATAGAACAGATGATAATACTTTATACTTTACTATACTCATACCTGCCGAGGTCAAATTGGAGAGCATCTCGACAAAGCTGATAAGACTCGACGACAACGACGACGACGACGACGACGCATCGTTCTCTCAAAGCGGGCGCCACTTAATTGCTTTGTTTTATTTTTATTTTTATTTTTTTTTTTATTTGTTGACTTTGAGTCTATCTACTGATACCAATTGAACTCTGTGAGCCCATAAGAGAATTAATTTGGATTTTATGGATCATTTTCGTTGGCCATTCAAGCTAATTGAAAGGCCCAAGCTGGGGCCAAAGGGTGTTAGGTTTGATGGCTTAGGCAAGCAATTAGATAAGCCTAATTTTCAAACTCTTGTGTACTTTATTTGATATTTAGCTACAATTTAGTTTTTTTTTAATTTATTTTTATGTTTAATTATAAAATTCAATTAGCTACGGTAATTGATTGACCGTTTACACACCTCTAATTGTAGATCTTGTATTCATATTCAACAAAATAACATTTAAAAAATCATCAACATTTCAATACTTCAAATAACATTTATTTCAATTTTCCGGAGCAATTTGCTGAGCCCAAAACAAGCCTTTAAAAATTTTAATTTGACACGTTGCGTGCAGACAAATATGAAAAAAAAAAACGAACAGAAAATTCATAAGGCAAGGCACAGCTTTAAAAAGAATCCAATAAATTGGGGTAAAAATAATTTGCTTTTGAGTTGAGAACAAGTATCGTAATTTTAAAAGAATTTTTCGTTATAAGAAAAGTTCAAAAATGAAAACTTGAGAAGACGAAGAACTTAAAGATGCAATGCAAAAATTTCATATAATATAAGTTTAATATGTTCATGAGCTTGTATACAGTTTATGATAAGAATTTGCATAGAACAGTAGTAAATAGAGCTATAAGAACAAAGAGAATAAACGAGAGAAAGAGAGCGAGAGAGATAGAGAGAGAGAGAGAGAGAGAGAATAGCAAAGTCTGCGTAGTATAACAGTAAAAATGTGTGCACAAACAAAAGCCCATGAGCGAATGGAGTACATAATAATAATATAATTTTCTATAATAGAACTCAATGTACGTTCTATGGGTATAGAGCTGCTGCTGGGGACAACAGACGTACGAATGACTGGAACGGAGAAAGGGGATGTGGCGGAGGGGCAAGAAACGAGGGGAGACACAAAACGAGCACAAAAGCCAAAGAACAGGCAACTGATTGAGGGAACAAAATTGAAACCAAGTTGTACAACAAGTTCAACAACCTTTGCGCGCGCAAAGAATCAGGGGAGCAGCCAAGAAGAGAAGGAACAAGAAGTAGTATACGAAGTATAAGAAGAAGAAGAAGAAGAATACTTACAACAGAGCCGCAGCCAGAGTCAGAGTCAGAGCCAGAGCCAAAGCGAGAGCTGGAGCTGGAGCTGGAGTCAGAGCCTGAGCTCTGCTGTGTTATGTGCTCTGCTCTTGTAGCTTGAGCCGCAACTACCGATTACTTCACACACACACACACACACAGATACACGCACACACTCAAACACATACACGCACAACTTAGCAAGAGCTTCGACACAAAGACTGTCGATGTCGATGTCGATTTCGATGATCACGATGAAGACGGGCGCGAATTGCCTGCAAAGGGCGCCAACGGTACATGAAAGATGTTTCAAGTATAGTTCTCATTCTTAGTTTCATACACTGCGCAAAAATTGTATGAATTAATTAAATACAATAAAAGCAAACCTACCCAATAATACAATATATTTAAAGGGCCAAAGTTTGAGCATATATACAAAGTTTGATATAAATCTAATAGGTTCTAAAGCATTTCTTTTGATTAATAAAGAACAAGATAATAAAATAAACTAACTAACAGATTTTCAACAGTGTATGCATGCTCAATCCCAATCCCATGATCAGTCCGCGTCCCGGCAACTTCACAAATCGAATCAAAGTAATTTACCCGCAGCGAAAATTGATTCCTATGCGCATAAGTACAACGAGCTGTAGATACTTTACAGGTTGATCATGCCTAAAAGTAGTTGAGCTCGTATCTGTATCTGCAGCTGTAGTTGTGGTTGTATTTTGTTGCTGCTTCTCTTTTACCACTATTGTTGTTAATATTATTATTGTTGTTGTAGCTGTTGTTTTTGTTATCGTTTTTGTTGTTGTTGTTGTTTTTGTTGTTGCTTTGGATGCTGTTGTTGGCTTTGTTGCTGTTGTGCGTTGTGTATTGCGTTTGCCCACAGTAGCCCCCAAAAGATAATTATTTGATTTTGGCAGCAAACAAAAAAAAAGGAACGAGAACGAGAAAAGCAGAGAGAGAAATAGAGGGAGAAAGAAATGGAGATGAAAGAGAGGGAACGAAAGAGGGAGGGAAATAAAAATACAGAGGGAAAAGCAATAAGCAAGTACGTACCCTACGAACGGAAGTTGGTAGCTCTTTTGTTTGTTCTCTTGCCGCGTACTTGAACCAGCAGCCAAAGCTGGGAAAAAGCCTTTCTTTTGTTTATCCCCTCCCAAAAAAAAAAACTTGGCTGCTGTTGCTGTCGATTGGGTCTGCACTTTCTATTCAAAGATACTTAGTTCAGCAATCACAAGATACGAAACGATATTCCAACTAAACGCTATATTTATTTTAATTTTATTTCTTTTACAGTGTGTCTGAATTACCATGAACTGTGCTCACAACATTGGGTACTCACTCACACACACATATTCATAAATATGTATATTCACACTGTTCCAATGACGTTGGCCGCGCGTGTGAGCACTGAGCAAAAGAAATCTGAATGACAGCCAATCCAAAATAAATACAAATTCAAATTGAAATCTGTAAAGCAATCAATTGTCCAACGCTCCAGAGTCAACTGTCTGTCTGTCTGAATGTCTGTCTCAGTGTGTCTCTTTATCTCTGAATGTTGCTCTGTCTGTTGGTCTGTCCATCTGTCTATCTGTCTGTCTGTTGGTCCGTCTATCTATCTGTTTGTCCCAGAGGCTGCACCTAGACCTTGTCAATAGTCAAAAGCGACTTCAAATGCGACTCTAATGAACACAGAAAAACAATGAGAATTGATTTTTAAAAAGTTACAATTACCAATGCATATAACACATTTTATAGTTGCGATACTCTATACAAAAATATGGTCATATTGAATGACAAATGCAGCTTGCACAACAATTTCATTTAAGCTCAAAAATATCAATTAAAAGAAATTTTATATGGAAAAAGTATTTTTTATTGATTAAAATAAACAATGCGAATGCAAAGTGTTATGATTTAGTTATACACTTTAAAGTTAGGGAATATTCAATTCTCTACAAGCTTCGTTTTGTTGCCATATATTCTTCTTATTGCCCCCGGTCGAAACCTAAGCTAAACGAATGGAATGGATATAAAGTAGGCCACATCAACCTAAACTTGTGGACATGTGTGAGTTGTTGTTGTTATTGTTGATGTTTGTTGTTTTTGTTGTTATTGTTGTTGCTTTTATTATTATTATTATTGTTGTTATTATTAGTGTTGCTGCCACATTTGTCAACTGAAAGGAAAATGAATGAAACGCATTGGAAATGTCACGCCGTGTGTGGTGCTGACTTCAATTAACAATTGAATGAGCAGAGAAGCCAGGTCAGTGTGTAGGCTTGTTAGATGATGCCACGCCCACTGATTATTATGATTTACATTACAGAGGACGGTGTGTGTGTGAAATGTATGCTAAATGCAAAATAATTTCATTAATTTTATGAAAATTACTTAATTCGGGTGAAAATGTGATACACGATCCGACAATTCGAACAGACTGAAACAGAGTGAAAATAAGATGAAATGATGACTTTCACACGAAGCGACATTAGCCCAATTTGCCATCATGATTTATGATTTTTTCTAGGTTCTGTAAATTGTTTTTACTGTTTTTTTTTCTCTTTCTATATATATTTTTTGTGTTATTCTTCTATTTTAGCATCGTTTTATTGTACGTCATTGCAAATTAATTTCTCTTTGCTACTCTGCCGGAAGTGGGTTAATAAGTGATAACGTGGCGAAAATGTAAACACCGTGTGCACAGAACGTGAAATTTAGTTGCTAAATGATAAAACAGTTAAATGGCGATGGTGTTCGAAAAAGCCCAACAATAAAAACAACATCTACAACAACGAAACAAAACCTGTAAAAAGAGCACAAAACGAAAAAACCATATAAGCGCTGTTGAGAATCCAAACAACTTTGACACAGTTTTTCCCTAACTTCAAATGCGTACGCACACTCAAACACACACACTCAAACACACTCATGCACAACAATTTGGCCAACAAGTGTTCCAGACTGTTGTCAATTTATATGGTCAAACGACGACAACTGATGACAACAACAACTACAACATCTACAACTGTCATCGTTCTGCCAAAAATCGAATCGTAGGCGTTGTCTCAATCTTCTGGGCGCACGTATCTTAACTTTGTTTTTGTACATTCGACATAATTAAATTAAATTTTTTATTGAGTTATAAACAAAATAAATTACTGCTACATTTCAAACATGTTATAAAATTGAAATAAATTAAATCCAAAACGTTTTCTTTAGAAACGAAACTCAATTCTCTGTCTTCCAAAAGTTTACTGCTTTAATTATAATCGAAATTAAATGTTGTAAAAGCAACATAATATTGGAGAGCTAAGATCTCCTAGACTCATAAAATAAAATGCAATGAATTAAATAGAATGTATATTTAAACGTTCAGACTAATTAATTAATCAGTATTCACTAAAAAAGAGTAAATTTATGCAAAAGAGAATGAATCAAAGGAATTACGAATTACTATAGATTTTTATAGTTTGCCGTCTACATTCTCACTAAATACAAATTTTACCTGTTGATTTGCCAATAGAATTTACATTTTGTATATTATTTAGTTATACGTATGATGGAAACATACCTGAAAAGAGTAAAATAAAGAAAAAAACAATTATTAGTAAACAGTTTAAGCGAGAATATTCTACAACTAATGATAGCATAAAAACCCATAGACATTCATCAAATGTTCCAGGTATTTTGAAGCACAGGTAAATGCCAAACTAAATGGCTTCTAATTAAGCTCAAATATTTGCTTAATAGCACGTGCAAATTGGTTAAACAGCCAACAGAGCGAGCGGGTTAATTATGGCCCAAAAAAAATAAAAAAATCCGAAAAAAAAAAACAAATTTGTCTGTTATTGACCTCAAGCGACCCTGAGCTCAGATTGTGGTATTTCTTTCTATAATATTTTCGTTCATTTCATTTAAATAGACTGAGTTAAAATCAGATTGCAACAGAACAACAATGTCGCTGTACGTCGCGGCGTTGCGTTTGCGTTGCGTCGCATTGCGTCAATTCGCTGTCCAAATACGGACAAACAAGAAGTATCTCGTCGTTGTATCTGTGAGATATCTTTAATTAAAAGTACAAACGTACAAATTATGCAAGACGTGCTCAAATACGGCAAACACCTAAATATTTCATGAGCTAAATCCCATTACCCCAACCATCTCCACCCTTTTCCACCAAAAACGTGCTGCTGCACTGCCTACGACTACTGCTCCATGTTGCCCCCCAAAAAAAAAAATAAACTTATAATCATGCACACACAAACATCTCATAGAGATTCGGTCTGTGGGCTCGGGTGTGCTTACTAGGCTGCATTATTCAACTGTGCATGATCTGCTCAAATGGAGCTCGCCCAAACTAATGCTCTAATGCATAGCTATAGTTGGAGCTATAGACTCAGCTATAGCGCTAGCGGCGGTGGCATAGTTATTTGTTTATGGCTGTTTTTGTCGCCAGCCGCAGCAGCAGCAGCAGCCTTCGCTACATTTTGACTCCGACCCACGTACAAGAGCCAAACAAATCGAAGACAAACTAAGAAACATTGTTGGCGGTGTACAGTATATGATGGCTGGGCATAGAGAGACGCTAGTGGCATGCTGATAATGCGGCGTGTTGCAGGGGCATTGTCATTGCATTGCAGACGCATCACCCACCCGCTGTTCAAACATGCTGCACCATCGAAATTCCAATAAAATTGCATGTTTCTCTTATTTTTTTGCTAAGCAACTTAAAAATTTGTATACCAATATGCAATAAATAATTTAAAATGCAAATTCAATGAATAATTAAATTAATAAATAAAAACATATAAAAATAAATTAATTAAAAAATAAATTAAAAAATATATAAATGAATAAATAAAAACAAATATAAATAAAAAATAATAATAAAACAAATGTATAAATAAATAATTAAATAAATGAATAATATATAAATAAATAAAAAAAAAAAAATAAGTAAATAAACAAATAAATAAATAAATAATAAATAAATAATTATAGTAATTATTAAATACCAAAAAAATCCTTAACATTTACAAGCAATAAACTTTCTATAATAAAATAAAAAATTCCCCCAGATGAAAGAAAAGAAAATATTCAATCGAACTATAAAGAAGAGCTTATATAACAAACTTCCCACTCTGTAAGTTTTTCTGTTTGGTCAATAGCTTTTCGTATTTTTCTTGTAATTTAGCCTTAAAGCAAAAATGAATTTAAATCAATTTCTTACAATAATTCTGCACTTTACTATATAGTTATATGCACATTGTGGCCTCATTCTGTTGCATCTACACATAGTATTTATATAACCGTTGGTTCTCTGTTGCAGCAACTTTTCTATATGCCACATTCATGGTCTGAGTGTATGTGTGAGTGTGTTTGTGTATATGTACCCACTCCCTTTTGATCCATTAGCTGTTTGTCTGTGCAAATTTACAGTAATTGCAGCTTGCGCTCTTTTTTTGGGGGCAGCAGACAACAAATTTATTTTATTTAAATAAAAATTCGCCTTAGGGCAGCGACAGCAAACATAGCTGAGTGTTGCCTCAAAAGGGGTTGGGCGGGGCGGTTCGGTGTGGAGAGGAGAGTTGAGTGTTGTAGGGGAGTGATGTAGGGGGTTAGGGGGATACCGTTGACGTTTCTGCTGTTATTTTTGGGCGCGACTTGGAAATCTGTTTTTGATTCGTCTGGTTCAGACTGGGGGAAACCTTGGGGGCCTTGCTGACTCCTCAGACACAGACTGAGACTCTCTATGTTTGGAGTGTCGGTGGTGTGTCTGCAAAACGAAATTATCATGTCCACCTACATAATTTAGCATGTGTTGTTGGTGTTGCTGTTGCTGTTGTTGTTGCTGTTGTTGGTGCTGTTGGTAATAGTAGTAGTAATATTGGTAGTAGTATTTCTTGTTGTTGCATTGTTGGCTGTGGTGGCTGCCTAAATTATTGGTTATAAATACAAGCATTGCGCCTTCGTTGTGGTTGGTCTTTGTTCATTTTGTCTATTTTGAGGCCATAATTGGCAACTCTTTATATAGTGCTAGTGCCACACACACACACAAACACATACGTACCTATATGATCATAAGAGTTAATAACTGTCTCGCTGGTTATATTTTTATTCTAGTGCCACAAATACAATATCAGCAAAATCATAATAATCTCCAAACTGAAAAACTGGTATGTCGTCCCACAAGCAAGCAAAAAGAATAAGGAGAAAAAAATACTTCGTTCGGGGCACGTCCCAATCAGATTAACAAATCTTAAGCTACATTCATTCGATATGCCAAATGTCTTCTAAGAATACAGGCACTCCAAACAGAAAATACCCCAAAACGCAAAACATTTTACGCATTTCAAGCAACAACAACAGCAACAACAACAGCAACAACAACAGCAACAACAATAGCAACAACAACAACAACAGCAACAACAACAGCAACAATAACACCAACACTACAATCACAAGAGCAACAAAAACGAATTCGAAGACGACAACAACGAACATAATCAAATTCTAGGCTGCCAAATAAGCGTTGCTTTTTTAGATGATTTATCTGCTTGGTCTGTGAATACCAAATAGCAACAACAACAACAACAATAGCAACATCAACTCACACTCAAACTCATACAACAACAGCAATTCGAGACTTCTTCCTGGAAGTGTTAAGTCCATGTGCAGCATTTTGCCCGTCACCTGCCTCGGGTATCGATCTCTCTTCTCCGCACTTTACTTCTCTCATCTTTAGATCTTTTAGCTCACTCACCTTGACCGCACAACAACAACAACAACAACCATGAATAACAAGAAACAACATACATATAAATTTACATATCGTATCGCATACAAAAAGCACAGCCGATATTTACCCAAGATGTTCGACCAAACAAATTGGCAAAGAGTAAATTTTGTTGTTCTACCAAAATGTTACTCGAAAGATACCCCAAAAAGATACTCAAAAGCAGATAATTGGACGAACCTGCCGATTGAAGCGGTTCCTCTACAAAAATATCTGATGCCGCAAGTACATAACACATAATAAGATTTAGGATTAGGTGTTAGAACTAATCAACAATACAACGTTAGTTCAATTTATCATTTTTCTTTTAGCAAAAAAAATAATGGAATCAAAAGTATTTTTTATATTCCCGTTTTGTTTTCATTTAATATTTTAACTTGTTTATATAACTAATACAAATTCTTGATTTTTCTTTCATTACTTTCAATACATTTTCTATTTAAAATCTAATTAGAAATTGATCATTTGGCGCCAGATTCAGGTCGAAATCGTTATATGTTATCTAATTAAATGCATTTTCAATTAAACGTTAATTTATATTTAATGAGTTTTCACCAAACCATCCGAATGCATTTACTACTGTAAGTGCAACTGCAATTTCAATGAATGTTAAATGCAGGATGGCGCTGCCAAGACAGAGAGACAGAGGAGAGGACGAGAACAAGAGAGAAAGAGAGAGAGAGAGAGAGAGAGATCGCCTAGTATCACAATTATAAACTAATCATTGTGGCATCAAGATGCCCTTCTCAACACGTCATTATATCAAGCGATGCCATCCTCACAATCGCTGGCAATCTAATGCAGCTCCTCCATCCATTCGGTGCAGTTTGTTGAAGGTAGTCCAGGTGCAGGTTTAGATGATGCCATAACTCAGTCTCACTGCCCGCCAGCCATTCGGACAGACAGACAGCAAACCATTTCGACTGCAACTACTGTAGAAGAACTCACCTGCCTCTGGGGGCCAAGCTATTGAGTGCCCAACAAACAAACAACAACATGAAAAAGCGGCGCAAACTAAGAATAAGAATTCAATTATGCAGCAAAATGTCACAGAGGCCGGAAAAGGGGTAAGCTAGGAAAACAATAGCGGCATAAAAGGGGGGACGACGTCTATAAGAAAGAAGTCGGTATGTGGACATTCAGAAGACATTTGCTAAAAGAAGTTGATGCATGAAGTGGCAAAATCGTTGTAACAAGTGGAAATTGAAAGCGGATGTAGGGATAGTAAAATTAAAATCCATAAAAAAGTAAAAAAAAAAATTAAATTCAGTGAGCTGCAGTCGAGTATGCTAAACTTTATAAAAATATAAATATAAATTTAAAAAATATAGCCTTAAGTTGGCATTAGCTAGTGCTTCTGGCTTTTCTATCTTATTCAATTTTATGCAGAAATCGGATAGACAAAGGCAAAGACTAAAAATGAAGCTGTTGGCGTTAAGAAGTTGATTTAACTTTGCTTTTTTGCATTGTTGTAGTACAACATTGTTTTTGTTGTTGTTGTTATTATTATTTTGTTGTTGTTGCTGTTGATGTTGATGTTGATGTTGTAGTAGCCACTGCCGTTGCTGGAATGATTGATGATTTGTTGTTTGTGTGGCGCGATAAGGTGGTTACTTGCCCCAAAGCAAAACTGACAGTTGAACAAAGCTGGCAACTCTGGCCATTGTCTGGGGCAACCTTGCTCATGTTGAGTGACAGAAAGCTTCGTGCTGATAATTGTTGCAAATGCAAAAAAACAGAAAAATATACACTACAACAGAGAGCAGCAGAAGCAAACGGTTTCTCAGTAGAAATCCAAAAATCCTAAGATGAAGATGAAATACACAGTTCGTATCTCTTGCTCAACTAATTGCAGTAAAGGAATATACATAAACATCAGATAGAAGGCAACAACAACAACAACAACGACACGACACAACAAAGAAACTGCTTTGGCGATAAGCATACAAAAGAAAAGCCGTATCTTATCTACTGTACACCGCTTAGAATCCGAAGCCTGAAGAAGAAGTTGTATCTACAAGTGTCTACGTTTGTATCTGACAGCGTTTAACTGTCTCAGGATACCCTGTAACCATAAAATCATTGAAAAGCATACAATGCATAACAAAATATCACATTTTATACATTTTTATGGACTGCACTCTCTGCCAAGGTACTGAGTATCTTTGCGTTGATCTACATGCCGTCTTCACTTGTTTGTACTTCATTTATCAGTGTATTATAGCTGGTTTCCTTTTGTTAGTTAGCTGCATTGGCTAGTTGAGCTATCAAAGCTGTTGACTTTAGTGTTGTACTAGATCTTACATACAGATAGACGCTAGACTATAAAGATACAACAAATGTTAAGGTATGACCCACAAAAAAAAAAAAAAAACCAAAACAAAAACAAAACTAAAAAAAAAAAATGCAACATAAGCACAAGCTAATCGTTAAAGTTCAATGCACCTGGGCCAACTAATTAACCTAGAAAAATGCAAATATCCATTCGCAACAACAAATGCAAAAACAACACGACACAGCAAAACATAACAAACCGTGCAACACGCCCACTTCAAGGTACAACAACTGATTCTAAGCC